>WJFB01003386.1:0-13412 GCA_009870185.1 Pygmarrhopalites habei | reverse complement strand
CAAATTTAACCCCTTACAATTTATATGGTGACCCAGCCTATAAATTATGTCCAGAAATTATCACACCTTACCCAACTACTAATATTTCCCAGGCACAAAAAATATTTAATAAGGAAATGAGTTCAGTCAGACAGAGTGTGGAATGGCAGTTTGGCAAAATTATCTTCTTATTTGCATTTTTAGACTTAAAAAAAATCTAAAATTAAAATTACAGCCAATTGGTTTATATTATAGAGTTGGGGTTTTGTTCACAAATTGCCACATATGTTTGAACGGGAGTATAACGAGTACATGTTTTGATACGAATATTCTGTTACTTTGTTTACCTTTGAAGGAATTACATGCCTCGTCACGAATTCGTTTTGCTGATATAGCTGCCTGTTTTTCCGTCAAAGTTGACTGTTTTTTAGTCTGCCGTGTACATGACTCCGTTACATTTTTTGACATGGCCTCTTCCAATGTCTGATCCTCCATTAGGTCACGTACTTCTTGGCATAATTGCTGTCGAAGACCGTACTCTTCGTCTGTCCCACTTCTGTAAAAAAAGTACAAAATAATGCGATTGATAAGAAAGTATTGGTATAAACGTTCTCTTATTTTTTTAAAAAATTTTTCCTTACGCTTTCAATGCTTGAAGAGTATCTGTCTTAAAGTTGCTCATTATTTTCTGGAAGGTCTTTTTTAAACAATCAATTGTTGACTGAGATTTTAAACTAGATTTCACTAACTCCTATTTCCCTTGTCCTTCCCAAACCCGGGCTTCAATGCAAGCGTTGAGGAATTTACATTGGTCAAATTGGTACTGTAGCCCTTGGATTGGCCATATACGGGTGATGGTGTAACTGAAACACAAAATATAGAACCACACAATATATATATTTATACTGCAAGTAGTGATGATGTACAATTTTGTACGGGATTAAATTTTTTATTTCAAAGTTTTGTACCTTTTCCTTCAAGATATTCACATCATTTGACTCGTCAGACGAACTATCGTAATCGTCGAAAGAGCTGTAAAGATCAGATTCATTCGGGTAGTTGGTTTCTCCCTTTACCAAACCAAAACAATATTATTGTCACTAAAATGCAAATACACGTGCAAATTGTGTGTGTGTGCATACTTTGTGACGAATAACTGCTTACCTGAGCCTTGACGGTATCCGTGTCTTGATCCTCTAACAAGATAATGAAGGCATCTTCGTCCTCCACACTGTCCATACTTGTGGAGTAGTAGTATCAAATAATTTTTAACTATTTTAAAGCTAAAAGTTAAAACTTTGAAATCCAAAAAAATTTTGAATACAATCCTCTCCCGCACAGCCTCCCGATGATTTTTTTCGATTCCGATCGTAAGAAAATATGATACTATCATATTATGATAGATTACGAAACCTCCGTATTATCTTCTGTATGTGTGTAATAAAATGAGTGAATTGGATTACCAATACTAGTTTATTCCTTTTCCCCTTTTATTGGTTGTACTCGGCCCAAAAATAGATTACTAAAAAGCCTTTCAGCCTCAAAATTTAAGTCTAAAAGGGTTGAACTGAGGGAACAAACTTTGTTGAACAAAAAAGGTACAATATTGACCTGGGAAAATCTAATTTTAGACACACATATCCTTTTAGAGGTTTTAAAGTCATTTCCTCCCTGAGTTCCTTGGACGTGAGGACACATTTTCATTTGACTCTCACTATTTGTCAAGAATTGCGATTTTCATTTTGTATTTTATTCTGGTATTTCATTTTTTTGAAATAATTTCGAAAATGAGTACAACCACAGTGGAGACTGGGATTCAGGTGAGAGTATTCAAATTGTGCAATGTATGTTATTCCGCAATTAAATTTAACACACAATTATTTTTTGGTTTACAGGAACAACAAGAATTGGTAGTAGTACACATCTCGGAACCAGATGAACGGATTATTCTGAATATAGCTGGACAACATGGCGATGACCTCTGCTTCCGTGTCAGACTGACCACACTCATTGGAAGACTAAAAAAAAATTATAGTGAACGAACTGTAAGTGTCAATCCATTCATAATTGTTTCTCAGATTTCTCTTCAAAATATTTTTTCCATACTAAGTAAATGTAAATTGAGAACTTGAGTCAAAATGATTTTATTTAGTTGTTTCAAATAATTTACAGGGACTTCCCCTAAGCTCAATCGAGTTTCTTGTGAATAGTCGGAAAATGTCGGACGATGATACTCCAGAGCGGGTAATTGGCAAAATAAAATACAAAATATTAAGTGACTCATTCTTATTACATTCTTATGTACTTATTCTATCTATTAATTTTGAATAATTTATTTAGCTGCACCTCAAGAATTACGACTCTATCAAAGTGATAGAAAAGTACACGGTAAATATTTTACAAATTTATTTAACTACTCTCTCTTCTAAAAAATACGTAATCCTACTTTGAACAACAAAAATAATTATTCTTTTCATCTCACAGGCTTACAGAAGGGTCCTCCTTTCCCTAGAACATCTCGACCTCCACTCAACCCATTTTGAAATCTTTAATCGTAAGAATAATAAAAATAATCACACATTTTAAAATTTAATTACTCCCATCCAATAACATTTTTGAAAAAAACAAGGAAATGAAATGACGGATAACCTCGTCCTCTCTTGCCTTGGCCCAGCTGACGCTGCAGCCCTGGACAAACTTTTTGTCAAACTTGCTGACCGAATTCGGTTCACCCGGGAGTTCAGTCGAATCTGTGCTGCTTACGACAACGATGGACGACAAAAGAAGGAACATGTTCTCTGGACATCCATGCCATCCCTGGAACAACCATCCCTTGAGCAGCCATCGTCACTCGCTATAGAATGGTAAACTTTGTCATAAAAAATTTCGGAAATTCCTAAAATAATAAAACTATTTTATCATTTATTTTTTATGAATAGGAGGAACGATTCTGGAAGCGAGTCTCATTCTTTCCGACAGAACAAAAGAAAGGGTCTCCGTCCAAACCCAAAAAGATCAGTTCCAGAAGGGATCAAGACTGAAGATGAAGATGAGGAAGAACAAAAGGAGAAGAAGCAGAAGAAGAGTCACAAGAAAAAGAAATCGAATGTGTGGGTCATTGAGAGGAAGAAAAGATCATCTACAAGGTTGAGATTATTTTAAAAAAAATTTATCTATTTTAAATTTTAAAAATGTTAAATAAATATTTTCATTATGATGTCCTTCAGTGGGAAGCAAGGAACTCGTTACAGTCAGGAGGAGGAGGAGGAGATGTTGAGGTATGTCTGTGAGAATGGAAAATATTATGATGCCCAATTTACCCGGATGTGGACCGAGGCCAAAGAGAAAGGGGTAAATTTCCTTCTTAAATATTTCACTTTTTAAAAAAGCAAAGAAAAATATAATTATTAGGGACAAGTAGTAAACTAAAAATGTTTGTTTTTTCTTCAGTTATTTCCAAATAGGTCAGCTGGAGGTCTGGTCGCTCATTTCCGAATTATAATTCTGACAAACCTGGACAGATTCGATTTCTTGTCTCTGAAGGACTTGACAGAATTTCATTCACTGGGAACTGGGACTGTGACTCAAGAGGAGAATGGGAGGGAGGAGGATCGGACATTGAATCCGGAATCCGATGAGGATGCTCTATCTGACTAACTAGCTTTACTGGAAAATACAAGACAGGAGAAAAATTTACTCTATGGACAACGAAGGCCGAAGGCCTACTCTTTTGGTCTAATTAAATTAATTTTATAATTGTTGAAAATTTTTTAAGTTTACTTATTTTTGATACAAATTTTTTATTATGATTTAAGTTGGACAAATTGTGTGTGTGTGTGTGTAGAGGTAGACCTACTCTACCTCTTTGTGTGTGTGGTTTTTCTGTTAACTAATAATTAAGGAGAGATGAATACAATTATTTCTACATTTATTGTTTCAAGGAAAAGTGACTCTCATGGCATAATGTATTCTATATGAAAATTGATCTAATATTTTATTTTGATAAATTTTGATCCTTTTGAATCCTTTCTCTCGTCGATATTAATGTGATTTATTTTCACTTTTTTAAAGAAAGATTTTTAATAAAGCTACAAAAAAGTGGCTACAGAGTTTTGAATTTATATTATATCTATATTCTATTTTATTCTGTAATGGAGGTAGAATGGTTCATATTTTTGTGGTTGAAGGTTCACATTTCCTCTTGTGGCGTGGAGATGAAGATGAACTTTGTCTAAGGGACAGGTTGACCTTTGGAACTTTGACAAAGTGTCGTCGGATTTGACTGAGGAAGTCTGCAATAATCCCATAAAATATTTTTTTTAAAAATTGGAAAAAAAGAAATGACTGGAAGTGTAGAAAAGTCTCACATTTATTCATGACTGAATTTGGGTAGGTCTTTTCCAAAGCTTGGAGAATGTCCAGTTTGCATACATAAATAAAGAAAATGGCTCCAGCTTGAAGGATATTGGAAATGTCGATGAGGAGCCAGTACAACCTTTTTGCAAGACTGTCCACGTGGAGCCAAAAGAAGAATTCGATAATCCACAACATCCCCGTCACAAAAAATAATTTTGTGTACACTTTCAGTCTGCTTATTAAAAAACGGAGGATTTTCAAAATAATCCTTCTTTAGAAAATAATTAAAATGGAAATTAAAATCATAGCTCACAATTTGTGTCTGTTATTCCTCTGATTTTTTGTGGCAAACTGTGTACTCTTTTTGTACTGGTGGATTTTGAACAGGGTCACACAGAAACAGACCATATTGATGAAAAGGGTCGTGGCAG
Organism: Pygmarrhopalites habei; assembly: GCA_009870185.1. Taxonomy (NCBI): domain Eukaryota; kingdom Metazoa; phylum Arthropoda; class Collembola; order Symphypleona; family Arrhopalitidae; genus Pygmarrhopalites; species Pygmarrhopalites habei. The sequence goes on along the minus strand of WJFB01003386.1, from coordinate 8,646 downwards.
CCGGGTAATAAATGTAAGGTCCTTGAGAGTTCACTGCGACATAACAAACTTGTTGACCATACTTTGGCAGTAACAATTTGGTACACCCATCCCTGCAATTCGGAAGACTGTTTTTAAGGGACATTTTTAACATTATTTTCTGTATTCTTTTTTTAAAAAATAAAATCATTTACGCAAAATGGAGGTCGAGGAATATAGAGAGGAGGACAATGACCAAAGGGATCCCCCAACCAATTGTCATGTGAATAATGAGAGCCCACTTCAGTCTCCCTTGTGATTTTGTGGGGTGGATTGAACGAAATGTCCACCAAAGATTACAAGAAATGAGTGTCAACCAACAAAATGTTGAGAGGAGGAAAAAGTGCGTGAGGACTCCTATGAATTCATATAAGGAATAATTATTAGTTATAATTTATTACTAAACAGTCGGGATAATTAAGGTTGTGTTCAATCTTGATGTGGGAGTGTAGGTGGATGAAAGACGGAACGTGTGTGTGAGGGAGGGAGGAGGTCTGAATGGGAAGGGAAGCTGCGTGTCAAGTACAGTCAACTTGGGTGGTCCTTCCGTGGGAAAGACTTTGCAGGGAAGAAATTGAATTTGCAGCTTGAATCTGGTGTACGAGATTCCCCTTTGCCATTGAAGGACCACCCAAGTTGACTGTACTTGACACGCAGCTTCCCTTCGCATCCAGACCTCCTCTACACCTCTGATGACCTCTGATACAGTTCGACTATTCATTCGTCTACACCCGCACAACAAAGCAATAGAATTTAAGTACCATTGACAAAGCAGATGCGGGTGTTGATAAAACGTGGGAAATGTCGTCGGATGATGTGGGTGGTCGCAAAAAAGACGTAGGTCAAGTACATGGAGGCTGTGTGAGCCATGACAGCGTATCCATGAATATTTTGTTGTTTCCACAGTAAAGCGTACACAATGAAAGTGAAGAGGAGGAATGTGGAGGAGATGAGCATCAAAATCCCAAATAATCGTGGCACAAAAATCTGGACAAGCCATAAAAAATATTTCAAAAAAATAATTTAGATTTAAATTGTGGAAAATTATTTTGAACCATGAAGGCAGGTGAATGAAGTTATTTCAAAATACAATTAAAATTTCAAAAAATAATCTTGTCTCACATCCTCAGTCTCCATAGTTGAGTTGAATTGTGGTCCGCAAGGAGATTGGACATTATCAATGATTTGCACATTCTTGAGTAAAGGTGTGAGGTCAATGTCATCAGCACAAATAGTTGTGGATGAGTTCTGGCTAACTGAACAATTACTGTAGTTGTCCATCGTGACATCCGAGACCACCCAATGTGTTTACTACTGAAAATTTTAATTTAAAAGTATGTAAATTAGCCTGAGATTTGCAAAATGCTAATTATTTTTACATAGACATTCCATTTTCTAAAAGAGCCAGTGAAATTGGATTAATGTTGAATTTTAATTATGCAATTAATTGGAAAACCTGTCTCACTCTGAAATTGTCAATATCGTTCGCCTTTGATTGGACAGCGTTCTTAGGTCTCGGACCCAGCGGATTTAATTGTGAGTCACAATTTGTGACTATCACCGTGCGAAAAGTAGGAAAATAATACAAGACAAGGTGATTCGTGGTTGAGGTAGGTCAGTTATAATTATTGAAAGGTAAACTGTTCCAACAATCTGTAATCTTTTTTTTGTTATAAAAAAATGATTACACTTTCTTTGAACTTTTTCTTCTGTCGAGTTTCACTGAAAAGTTGTCAGCTGTGTGCAGTGAAACTGAATGGCAGTTGCCTTGTACTTTGAAGACTCTTCACTGAAGACTAAACAACATACGAGAAAGAAATGTAAACAAAAAAGGACATTTTGACATTTACGAAGGCTTGAAAAAGCCCAAGTTGTTCTCTCTTGGTGAATTTCGCCTTGTGGAAAATTGTCTCAATCACTTTTTATGCAAAGACGTGTTAAAAACGTTCAAACCTCAATCCACCCACTCAAGCCAATATTCCATTGAAAGGGGAAGAGGGGAATGAAGATTTACACAGAAACAGATTTTTCCGAAGCGGAAACTTCACTCTCATTTTATTTGACATTCAACTAGAATTTTGGCAAAAGGCCATCACAATTTTGTAAGAATTTCATGATCCCCGACTCTTCATTCTGATTCCGATGGCTTAAGTACACCAAAGAGATTCGTATGTCCAATGTGTGTGTGTGTGTGTGTGGGCGGAGAGGGTGAGAGGTGAGAAAGTTGGTTGAAATGCTTTTTTTGTCAAAATTGAATGCAAAATCATTAATGTGGACGTCTGTCCGGAACAAAGACGTTCTAGGTCAGTTCGAAAATCATGAAGAGAAAAGTTTGTCCAAAAATTTTGATACTTGTTGAGTCTTTGACTCAAATATTTTCAACAACAAAGTTATTTTATTTTTATAAAAATTTGTACAAATGACAATCTTCATTCGATTTTCCTATGGTTTGAAAACTCCCAAAATAATTGGTGTAGAGGTAAACGACGCGACGTATCCATCAATTTGTGTGGAAGATAGTAGAATTATAGTTAATAAAACTGTTGACTATTTAGAAATTGACTCGATTTGACACACACCCTCTTCAACATGACACGCATATGGTAGATTAGTCTACTCTAGATTAGACACGATTAAGTTGGGCAGTAATGTTGAGGGAAGGAAACGATGTTGGATGAGGGGACACCCAAATTGGCCATTATAATGTCCATCATTTTCTGTCCATCTGGATGAACCTGTCGACTTCTCCCGAGAACTACAATCCTCTCTTCTATCTCCCCACTTCGGACTGCACAATGATACTCCACTGCCCAGGCATTTGGCACTGTCGCTAAAACCACTCCTTCTGCCCTCTCTGGCGTTTAGTAATAGAAAATATAAGAAATTGGCATATTCAATTTGGATAAATTTGGTTACAATTTTTGTGTAAAATTTAAAACAAACTGACCTTACAAATCAGCTGATCGGGCAATTCATTACTTTTGTTTTTTTGAAAATCTGATTTAAATAGTCTTACCTCAATTTCCGAGCCAAATTTTATGAAAATATACACATCCTTTAATAGGATTCCTTTTGGACCCTCGCCTTTTTTAAGGAAGACAGATTTGACTTGACCTCACACGAAGGAGTGGAATGATGCCCGACCACACACACACATCTCACACTTTTGGTATTCTTACTAGCATAATTAATTGCCTATTTTCAAGCTCACGTTTCTGGTAAGATCCTGGAGTGTCGTAGTCAATTGTCCAGACGGATGGTTGTTCCAAATTGAGGTAGACTTGACCTTTGGCCTTGGTGGGTCCACTCAGGTAACCATATCCAACTGTGGTGTACCTATATGGGCGTTACAAGAAATTCTTTAAATCTTCTGCTCAGGAGAAGAGAACGAAAGAAGAAAAGTTTCTGGGAAAATATTTGAAAGTCACTAAAAAATCTTTGTAAACCGAATAATTGCTTGGCAATCACTGAAAAATCTTTGGAAAACGTAACAAAAATGGTAAAAGCGAGTGTGAAAATTTGACTGTGTTCTAATTTTATTAACCGGGTCTACTCGAGACTCTCTTTCTCTCTCGAGAAATGTGGCGGGAATTAAGAATATTAATTTTAAACAATTTAAATGCTCCTCCTTTCCATTTCTCTTACCATTCTTCGTTGTAGTCAAAAACGTTGGGTTGGGCAGTCCTGGAAATATTGACTGTCAGGCAGGAACCACCTGGACCACGTGATGCTTGGTGTGCCTTGGTTGGAGCAAACCGCTGTGGATGCCAACCACCAAGATACTACTTACACACACCAGAATAAATAAGCATTAAAATTAAAATAGAGAGATAAACTCGGAGACAAAATAATCATATCAAAAAATTTGTTTACAAAATAATAATCTCACGGATTGAATGTCAAAAGACGATTGTGGTCTCAATTGTCTCTTCCGACATTTCTCCAACTGCCCTTCCACTTGCACTTCACTTCCCCCGAATAATGATCCCAGGATCAGAATGTAAACAATTTTGTACATTTTTCAAAAACAATTCTAACTCTACTGCGTAGTCAACTTGTTTCAAATGTAACTGAAATTAATCGCAAAAAAGTTGAAAAGTATAATGAAAAGACTGATCCTCTCTTCTCCCTTTTTGTTGTATGGGTTGGTCCGAAAGGATTCCAAGACTTATAAGACAATTCGAATTGGTCAGGTGACAAATGAGGAAGTGACAAATTAACAATATTTCATTGTTCATTCAATTTTTTGCGCAGAAATGTGTACGCGCGCGCGTACATTCCGTTTTTCCATGGACTGGGCTGGGCTCTGCGCACGCTATCTGCTAATTAGATCAATTTTATAATTATCTGATCGCAAGCAAAAAATGGAGGAGTTGTCTGGAACCTGTTTACCTAGCCTAACGGTTCTCTTTTCAATTTACCACTGGCAATTATTTTTGTTAAAAAAAGTACAGCGCATTCGCGCAGGTGGAGTCAAAAACGTTTTATGAATGGACAATTTGTACACACACACACGTGTAAATATTAAAGCTGTTCGTCTCCTGACACTCAAATTAATAAACGCTTCCTCTTCCAAGGTCGTCAAAAAATGTTTGATCTTATTTTACAACGTGTGTGTGTGTGTTTCCGCATACCTTCTGATCTGTCGCGTGTGCTTTGCGTGCTCCAACTCAATTATTCCGCTACTAATAATTAGCAGTTAAATACTAACTGCAGAATTCACAGTGTAGATGATCAAAAAATGTTTTTTGTCATAATTCTTCAAGTTTTTCCACGTTACCCTCTCATCCCTGTCTCTCTACTGACGTTTTGACAACAATGACAAATTGTCATTGACAATTTTGCAAATGACCCTTCGTGGAGGGCATCTGTGTCTACTGGACACTGCGCGTGTGCCAGAAGGAATACAGTAAGTTCTACGACAAATTGTCGTCGACAATTCTTGGGATTCTGGAAACTTTTTGCATCATCAGCAAATCTCTTTCATGATAATTTCCATTCAAATTTAGTAAATCCCACACGCCATTGCCGTCATTATTATCTCACTTACAGTGGGCTACGTTAAATTGCGCGTGGAAAACTTGACACTTTGACTCAACATTGTTCTACCCAATTACAAATAAATTGTATTTAATCTACCACCTTCACCCTGTCTTATCACAAACTATTTTCGTTATGAAGTACATAAATGAAGTACATTTGTCCGCTATGAACTTACGTAATTTCCCGAGATTACCCCTCCAATTTGATTGATAGAGAGAGAGACGCGTCTCTCCCTCTTTTTCCCCGCACTTGACTCTCAACTCAAAATCCTCCTCCTCCCTCCTCCATGGTTTTACCAAGATAGGAACAACAAAAATAAATGTTGTTTTGCTCAATTGGAATGTCAAAGGCTCAAAAAATTGACCTCTCTCGTCAATCAATCTTGAACTTCATTATGAAATTTTCATGTAAATTCTCTAATCTCCCAGAACAGCTCCAGCTCGAACCATTCAAAAAAAGTGGTCATTGTACTCTACAGTACCGAATCTCGTAAACAACCACTAATCTTCTACTCTGTCCAGGATTGATAAGGATGACGTTTCAAATCAGATTGTATAAAAGCTTCCCTCCTCAGCTCTCAATTCATTGTTCAGTTGATTCCCAATTAAATTGATAGTTCGAATAGAATTTTCAAAAATTCTGAGAAAAATGAGAGAAACAATTTTGGTCGTTTTGGCCGCTTCCGCTTTTGTCGGTTCCTTGGCAGTTGGTAAGAAAATTCCCTCAAATTTCTTATTTCTCTTATTTTTTAAATGCTCAAAGAGCATTTGTCAATTTCTTCCAATTTCCGTCGGGCAAAACTTGCTTTCTCCCGGGGAAATTCGGACCCTTCTTGAAAAATTAGTCTTTTTAAATTCAGGACAAATTTAAATTTTGAATGAATTTTTTTGACAGACTATGGAGGCCCTGGTTTCCACTACGACTGTACTGGAAAGCAAGACGGGAATTACCCGCACCCTTCCAAGTGTACACACTACGTTGCGTGTGTGGCTGGAGAGCATGCCTACGAAATGTCTTGTGCCCTCAACCATGATGGGAAACCCCTCCACTACGTTAAGAACTCCGGACCTGACCCTGAAAAATCCTACTGTGACTACCCGGAAGTGGCTGGATGTGAATGTAGCTGTTCCAATCAAAATATTTTTGGAACACCCGGGTTCCACTACGACTGTTCCGACAAGGCAGATGGAAACTACCCACATCCAACAAAATGTACCCACTATGTGGCTTGTGTTGCTGGGGAACATGCTTATGAAATGCCCTGTGCTACAGGACATGACGGGAATCTACTGCACTACGTCAAGAACTCCGGACCAGACCCTGAGAAATCTTACTGTGACTACCCGGAAGTGGCTGGATGTTCTTGTAGTTGTGACTGTGGTTGTTCTAATAAGGATGTTTTTGGAACACCAGGGTTTAATTACGACTGTTCGGAGAAGGCAGATGGGAATTATCCTCATCCAACCAAGTGTACTCACTATGTGGCTTGTGTAGCTGGAGAGCATGCTTATGAGATGCCTTGTGCTACAGGGCATGATGGAAATCTTTTACATTATGTTCAAAATTCTGGACCGGATCCGGAAAAGTCTTACTGTGACTACCCGGAAGTTGCTGGGTGTAACTGTGGATGTTCAGCTTAGTTCAAAAAATATTTCCCACAAAAAAATTACATGAATTAAATTATGATTGTACACAGATTTATAGAAAAATAAATTAAATTGAAACATTTGTACAAAATTTTGTGAATAATATTTGGCAGTTGCAATAAATTGGTGTATTTATTTTGCTCATAAGTTTGAAGCGGACTGTCATTGACGAGTCAACGCCGTCCTTGTTTGACACTGATAAAAAAGCATGTTCTTGAAAACTGTCACTAAATTCTTTAAGGAGCGGAAGGGAGAGCCTTGTACATTTAATATTTTCAGTCATTTTTAGAGAGATTTAGTCCCTGACGGAATTTTGCAAATAATGATGAATGTACCATTCTTTCAACTTTCAAAGAGTTTAGGAAAAATTTACTCATGTTTTGTGGTACTTCTTTATATTTTTTCAATATGACCAAATTGACCTTTGACACATGTCACGTTTGTCATCTGGGTGAGTCGTAACCACCCTGAATTCCATTTTTGGTCATCACAATTTGCCATAGTTAAAGTTTTCTAGATCGGAAGCTAGCAGCACAGGAGCACAAGTAAAATTTCCACATTCGGTAAAATTTTTCTGGCGCTCCAAAATTTTTCTGGAGTGTTGGCCAATTCTCCTCAAAGTTGACTAGCCATGCAGCTCTACAAAGCAACAATTGATTTCACTTTCAAAGCTGAATGAATCGAAATACAAGTTTTGAAAGGTTCGGTCAAATGACATTCTGAAAATAGTACAAAGTATGGTAGTAATGGTGCCCCATATTCTGCCAGTGTACTATGAAAAGTTCATCCATTGCATTGACCAGGCGACTCGGGCGAGGAAGGGACCCTGCGCAACAATTAAACAATATCAGAACAAAAAGAAGGAACTGGAACTGCAAAGCGCTTTTTACCTTCAAAATAAATATTTTGTTTGTGTGTGATTACAAGAACAGGGAATTTCAAATTCTGGTTTGCTGTACATAGATTCTACACAATATTTTCATACCCCTCGTTTCAATTTCAATTTCTGACAAATTAGCTTCATCTTGTCCAGTTATGCATCATCCAAATTACCAGGAGTTTTCCAGTAGCCACAAGTGTAGATCATGTTCTCATCCAACATCTTTTTGTAAAAGCCGTTTTCTTCACAATTTTTTTGACATATAAGTACCCATATTTAATTATGTACGTTGTAAGAAGAGAGAAAAAACAAATTTATTGTCACTGCTACAAACCGCAGTTGGCCATATATGACCCAGTAATACAGACACAGTTCTTCTCTAACTAATTTTAAAATCCTCTTTCCGTGTCATACTTTATTCCCTACATAAATTCATTATGTAAATAGTACATACCCAGATCATAATGCTTTTCCCCGACTTCCCAGGCTCTTCCCCCTGACTGTGTGTCGAACAGTCTGAACTGAACATGATTCAAAAATCCCCAGAAAGATGAGAAAAACATTGAGAAAACATTGTTGGTCATGAATCTGTAAATGTATTCTTCCAAATCATCCACATCCCACATTCCTTCCATGTAAGTCTCCCCGATTCCGAGTGATCGGTACCCAAATAGACGAGCATAAAATTTTGAACCGTACACTCTCATTTCTAAAGATTTCTTCCCGATCTCTTCCCTCCCCTTCAAATGGTACATGTTTTTCAGGCTCTGGTTTCCTTCACTTTTCGGTCCGCAAAGTCCATTGGATGTGACGGAGAGTGAAGAGCAGTCTTCCCGAATACGGACATTTGAACGGCTGGTCAGCTTGTGAAAATAATTTTTGAAGAACGATTGGAGTGGCGGGAAGGAGGAACAGAGGAATCAACAAGAGTAATTGAAGGATTTGATGAGGATTGTGACAAAATTGTACAGTAAAAGAGTAATGGCCATCATTTTACAGATGCCCTGTAGATCTCACAAGGAAGACTTGGTTGGTGTCCAAAAGGGGGCGACCTGAGAC
>WJFB01003385.1:0-13415 GCA_009870185.1 Pygmarrhopalites habei | reverse complement strand
TTTTTCCAGCGACCTGTAGGTCAACTTTTTTTAAACACGTCATGTACATATTCTAAGGTCACATGGCGGAACCTCTTCTTTGTCAAATTTTTTTTGAAAATTCTCAGAGAAACAAGGATGGAAGGCAGGAAGATTCACAGACAAATTTGGGAAGGATCGTCTTGGTCCAGTTTTCCTCTACTTTATCTTCACCATTGCAAATTTTTCTCTGACCTGTTTCACAATTTTCGTGAGAGATCCAACTCAGAAGCGTTATATTTTCTCTGTAGTCGCACCGTCTCTCCAAAGTCATGGAGGGGTGTATTTGTGGTGGCCGATGGTGATTTTATTTTGCCTGTGGGAATTTTACCACATCAATTGTGCGGCTAATCTTTTCTTCTTTTATCTGTTCCCGCTGTTCATGTACGCCAGCTCTACGAATTACTGGTTGAAGGCTTTGACAAAGTAAGGCTTAAATACATTTTAATTAAAGCTTTCCCTTCAAGTGACTTTGAGTCAAATCACAAGTTGACTCAGTCAACTCGACTCACCTTTCTCCTCCTCAGCCCAGAATTCCAGTTGCTTTATTGTTAGTGTATGTGTGGGGCGAGGGGTGTGTGATGTGCAGAGGAAGTCTGGATGGGAAGGGAAGCTGCGAGTCAAGTACAGTCAACTTGGGTGGTCCTGCAATGGGAAAGACTTGCAGGCAAGAAATTTAATGACCTACGACCTTCCTCTTTTACTGTTTCCTATGGGGACCATCCAAGTTGACTGTACTGTACTTGACTGCCAGCTTCTCTTCTGATGGAGACCTCCTGTGTCCTTCACACACATCCACTGTCATTCACACCAAGAATATAACGTAGAGTAAACCTCGAATTGAAATCTAAATTTTAAAAATACTAATATCCGTTCCTTGATTTCCTTAGGGATTCTCCACACGGTTCCATCAAGGATCGGAAGATATTAATCGGGATCCAAAGTATAGTGGAAACAACACGAGCTATTCGCCAGTACAAAGTGTTGCAAGTAATCAATGAAAGATTTAATGGGTGTTACGGTCAAAAATTCATGGTTCTATTCAAACTTCTCAACATCCTCACTCAAGCCATGTCCATGTACATTTGTATCAAACTGTACACCCTCATCCCCATCCCACTGCTAATTGTTTTCATATCCAGTTTTTTCTTTTGGTTGATGGTCGAGTTGACCTTCTACCCGACACTGGCTAATATCAAAGAGAATTCAATTGTTTTCCTCTACTCCTGGAAAACTCAGTTGGGGATGGGTAGTCAGAGATATTTTGAAGCACTTCGACCACTCAAGATCAAGATTGGGTCGTTCTACGCCTTTGAAAAGTGGACAGCTCTCACAGTCATACTCATTGTGTCATCACTCACAGTCAATGCACTTCTTACTGTCTAAATGTTAATCCTATTCCAATTACAAAATTTGGAGGAGGTCGTACCTCTGAGGTCAATCGTAGCCACGATTCAAAGTACCATTATATTTTTAAAAAATTCTGTAAATCTAAAAAGAATCCTGCAAGCCTTGAAACATAATTTGGATCAAATTTTAATTTTAGAGTTTATGCATTAAATAAATCGCTTTGTTAAAAAAATTAATTAATTGGGTAGGTATACCCAAACTTTTAATTCGCAAAAAATATATAATATATATTATACAATATAAGCTCATATACATATTATATAATATGTATATGAGCTCGCATGGTATTTTTAAGCATTTCTGTCTCTCATATTGCTATATCAAAATCACCCAAATATATCACATATATAACGTTTTGCGATTCATCGCGATTCATCGATTTAAGACTATGCTTGCAACGAATAGACATTGCATTTCTTCACATTTCTGCATGCAAAAAATTGGGCTTTCCCGAACCTTGTCGAAATATCCAAATTGTCCCAGCAAAAAATGTGACAAAAAAGACACACACACAGAGAACGTTGATAGCATCACGTGATCTCTCTTTCCACTTGTATCTCATCCGCACCACAATATTCTTCTTCTTACGACCAGGACAATTAAAATTATTTACAAATACAAAATGTAATAATTTAAGGCAGTCAGTTTTCTTCCTTACACTCTCTCCATATTACTAAATTGTGTAGTGCAGTGCTCCCGGCTATATTCTACTGTCAATTTTAACAAGATTCCCTTGAACACTATATATACCCTCCTCCTCCTCCTCTTCCCTCATCTCCTCTCATCTCCTCCTCATCTTCTCCATTGAATCCGGTTTCTGTCGTGTACTCGTCATTTTTTCCCTTTTTTCCAATCCCCTTATGTCTAATCATCCTCCTCATCTCTCCCTCTCCTTCTCTACATCCTTAATTAATGAGAATATGATGAGCGTTGATTTTTTTCGTCCTCCTCATCTCCTCATCATTGCCCAATGTCAATGATGATGAGTTTTGTGTGTGTTTCTGAGTTTGTTCTGCCAAATGACCATTGCATTCATATCATGTCACAAATGTTTTCCCTAACATATTATTAACTATGCAGGTGGCCTCTCTACTCTCCCCCTCTCTCAGATCTCAAAAATATTAAATTGTATTTAAAATCTAGACAGCGTAGTTAGCAAAGTTGAAACTTGTCCACACACACACACTCTTTTAATTATTGTATTGACTCATTCGAGATATTGTATAATAATAAAAAATTAAATGATGCAAAAAAAACGAATTATTGTATTGTTATTCCCCAAAAACAACTCATCATCTTTTCTTCTTTTCAACAAATGTATCATGAATGTTTTTTTTCCTCCACACACACACACATTCATTCTGTGTGTGTCTCTGTTGCCCTTCTCTCCATCCATCAAAAAGGAGGATTGAGCAATTAACTAAAAAATGATATTCTCTCTCTCCTTCCATCCTGTCGACTGGAAGACCTTCAAATGGAATTTAATACTTTTTTAAACACATGAATCTACTTAAATTCTACTCAATTTTCAACAGTCCAATGTGTCCAGCACATCAAAAAGAAATTATCCACTGATCATCCATTTTCTTTTGCACTCCTATAAAAGCTAATTGAACAGAGGGAAGGGGCAATCAGTCGGAATCTCATTGTAGGAAGGAACGGATATTTTTAAAAAAGTTTGAACACAACAGGATTTTTCGCAAAAAGGAAGGAATCAGCATGAAACTAGTAAGAATTTAAATTTCAAGTATTTAATTTTATTGCCAAACAGTTGTATCTAAAAATTATATGTTTGGAGCGGATATTTTTGTACAAAAAATTAAGAACAGGTGTGCTAAATTTAATTTCGATTGTGCAGAAAGACATTGCTAAATTATTAATGCATTTTTGTAAAAAAAATTTATGTTGCAGTTTCTCTTGACCTGCCTATTGGCTGTCGCTTTCGCAGCCCCCCGACCAGACGGAGATAAAGATGCGACAATCGTCGAGTCTACAAATGACAATGAAGGGAATGGTAATTACAAATGGAATTTCCAATCTTCTGATGGAATTCAACAAGATCAAGAAGGAGCCCTGAAACCCAATCCAAATCCTGGAGAAGGGAAGGAGAAGGAATTTGTGGCTGTTCATGGTTCCTGGACATACAAGGATCCAAAAACTGGAAGGTCAATCACTACAACTTACACGGCTGACGAGAATGGATACAGACCAAAGACTACCATTAGTTAGAGAGAGAGAGAGCGTGTGTGTGTGTGGTCGAAAAATATTTAGAGGCAGAGCAAGACTAAACCTTTTTACTGTACTTTTAAAAGACTAAAATTTTGCTATAATAATTTTTGCCATTTAATTTTCTGTGATTTGTACTGTCAAAATTTTAAAATCTGTCAGAATTTGTAACTTTTAAAAAACCACCATTTTTTTCATACATTTGATAAGTATGAGAACTGAATAAAAATAACAAGTCTATCAATATTTACGTCACATTCTTCACTTTCACGCCATAAAAGATTGGAAAACTTTATTTTGTCCGCACACAAATATTTTTGCTAAAAAGGCCAATTTGTTCCGGTAATTTTATTAGAATTTCGCTCATATCTGTAAATAATATGTATAAACATATGTTTTGAGAATTAGAGAGTACACATATGTACATATGTGCAATTTGTTTTGGTTGGATAAAGAATTAATCCGACAATAAAAGTTATGACGGTGCGTTATCTTTTGAAGGCATTCAAGTAAATGTAAGATGAAATGAATGAAATGACATAATTGATGGCACATTCTTTGCAGATAAGTAGGCTTCGCTCTCCTTTCCCTTCACACCTTCTCCCATATGGACACACACACAGACACGTAGTGCAGGAAAGTGGAGTGAGGAACGAGAGTGAGAGAGAAAAGAGGACAGGTAGAGAGAGCGGATTGACTAAGGCTGTACCTTTGAATGCGAGTTTCTGCGAAGGGGAAACAATCAAGTGGTTCTATGGTGTAACGGTTAGCACTCTGGACTTTGAATCCAGCGATCCGAGTTCAAATCTCGGTAGAACCTGCTACTTTTGCACTTTTTTCCCTTCTCTTTTTGCACTTTTTGTACTCAATTTGTTTCTAGATGGTACAATATGTGTATTTAATGTGTGGTTTTTTTTGTATTCTCTCTCAATTTATTAGATTAGAGTGGAATTTTGGTCTCTCTCTCTCTCACACACACAACATTTTAGCGGCGCTTTCATATTATTAATCATTTTATTTATTTACATTCGTCGCATTCGCGAATAATTAAGGAAATAAGGAACGTCCATGCTAAGGCCTTGATTGTCCTATTTATCCAATATTTAATTTTAATTTAATTTAAAAATATTTTACTAAATAATAGAATATTAAAAATATTACAAGAAAAGAACCATTCGAATGACCACCATTTCTAGAACAGTGACAACTTGCCTCATTATTACAAAAATTAGTTGTACAATAGCAAACATGATGGAACTCTGGAGTGTCTTTGTTAGCTTCTCCATTTTCACTCGCATAGTAATTATTCGACCGTCTTCTCTTCCTTATATGAAGAATCCTTGTGGGACAAATAAATTGTGGCTTTTTCGCTTTATAATCGTTCATATAAATAAATTCACATTCTTTCTCACTATTTTTCATACAACCTTTTGCAAAATGACCCTGGTTGTCTTGAGATGTTGCACACATTTCACCGTGACCACAAGTGTGATTTCCATCCTCCGAATTTACACTACAATCAATCAGGTTTTGACAGAAGCAACGGAGAGGACTAGACAATGGGCCAATTTCTTCACATGAAATTTCAAAAAACTTACATTCAAAAAAATTCGATGGCTATTTTAATTTCAAAACATATTTTTAAAAAAATATTCTTACGATTGTACGGCACAGAGTAGGATTTCCTCCCGATCGCCAAGTAATTAAATGTTAAAATTAATCCCACAAATATGAGGAAAAGGAGACCAAAGGTCAAGACACATTGTGACCTCCTCTTCATTTTCATACTATTCCCTCCTTGGATCATTGACCTTTTGTCCAGAATTGTGCATGGACCGTCAATCGTTCTGTAAGCCTGGAGATTAAAATGTTGTTGTAGCCTTTGTTGTTGATGACCTTGAATCTCGTTATCCGAATCCAGTCTGTAAATTGGAGGGTTCCAAGTGTAACCCAATGGATAAGTTTGAGTCATATTGGAAAATAACACTAATTTTCTTGATACTTTCCATTCAACCTCAATTTTTGCATTGACGGAGAGAGAGAGAAAGAGAGAAAATGATGTGCGTGTGTGCGTAATGGGTAATTAAGCAAAGGGTTTAAAATTAGGTAATGGGGTAGAAGAATCATTGGAGTGTCACTTATTCCTGTCTAAAGACTAATGAGGAAGAATAGGAATTCTGGCGGGTATCGTGTTCTCGATTTATGGAGCTTTGGCATGATATTACAGTCAGGGAGGTGGGAGAAAATTTGGTTCTAGGAGGACTTTGTCTCTAGTCTTCCAAGTGGTACTGGAATATCAGGTAATGCCCGGGTTACAATATGTTACAGGGGTTCGTGGTTGACTGAGAATTTCTGACTAAAGCTATTATAAATTGTACCATTTGTACCTATATTACGTATAAGAGATTGGGAAGTCTTCACTCCCTGTCCTCCCACACACACGTCGACTGAAAGAGATTCAAATTCAAAATGAGAATTTAAAAAGTATTTTTAATTTTGCACAGCACGGAAATCACGGATCATGCACAAGTAATATTTGTAGTAAACTTGAATTTCACTCTCTCCCATACACACACTGTCCACAAATTTGGGCCATGAGAGCAGGGACCGACCACCGGCAAAGTGGTTAGCCCGCATGGCAGGGTGTCAATTGTCGGTTTTGCCGGCAAAAATATTTTTTCTCAAAGGGCTTTGCAGCCGGCTGCCCGGCTATTTTTTTCCGGCAGTCGGAAAAGGGCGAGCCCTGCATGAGTCATGAGAGACAGAATCCATACACATGTTAGATTCACATTGCTATGTTTTTTACAATCTAGTTTCCTACGATTCCAGACCCCCTGCAATTCTGATAGCCAGACTATACAAAAATATTACACCCCTTGGATCCTGGTTGCCTAACTTTGTTTTCCGGCTACCATGTTGTAAATAGTAAATCGTGCCATCGTCTTTCAAGACCCTTGCCAATCTTTCAATCCCTGTGAAAAGCCATTCACAGCAAAAGCAAGCAAAAGTGACTCCAAGGGATCCTCCAACGGAATAGAAAATCAAATAAACATCCGTCCCTTCAAAAGATAATGCCTTCACAGTCTCCATTTCCTCCAATTCAGTCATCATTTCTTCATCTCCCTCCAACTGACTCTCTGTCCCTCCCTCACTCTCCAGTACTTTATCCCATTTCTCCCAATAGGAATACATACCAGAATGAATCATTATTACCTGTGTAGCTCTTTGCACCCTTAATACTTCATTCTGTCCAAAAAAAGACATTGAAATTGTCTTGAGATGTGTAAGAGATTTATCCGGATATTTCCCATTGTGAAAATATTTATATTGAGGATAGACTCTCATGAACATTTTCACTCCCTTCCAATACATATCGAAATCATTGTCCATCACAATCAGAGCAGCCCCTTCCTCAGAAAAATATTCTGGTCCCATTTTATGAAGCACAAAATTCATACTTGATGCACATCCGGGTTGGGTATTTATGATAATGTTGTCGTAAACCTCCCATACCCTCTCGTATTCAATACACCTTGATGTATTTCTGGGACACTCGTTCATAAAAAAACCCTCGACTCGCATTCATTCATACAATTCATATATATAGTACTGAACAATTTTTGAAAAGAACTGATGAAAATACATTCGGGAATCTCTACAGCTTTCCCTTGAGAATCAAAACCCACACATGCTCTGTACAGCCTCTTTATCACAAACGAAATGGTCTACAATCTCACAGGAATCAATTTTTAATCCAAGATATAATTGAATTTTTGGATAATTTCTTAGTAACCCATCCAAATTATTCTCTTTGAGTTGGTAGGGATGGCTCAAAGTGTACTCTGACTTTACAATCCCTTTGTACCCATTCGAAAGGATGATTCCCATGAACAACCACAAGGAACTCAGGCACAGACAAATTTTCCCCACATCTTCCTGTTTGTATCTTTGCCATGACCTCAGCTCTTGAAACTGCTCCAGTAAAATTTCCACGGTCCACAAAAATGTTGAGAAGAATGTGAAGGAAAAAAAAGATTGAGAGAAGAACCAGGTAGACACGACACAAGTGAATGGAATGGTCAGAATGAGAGTGAGCCAGACTGTCGGCTGGAGTGGTGTAGTGTACATTTCAGTCATCGTCTTGGACTCTGAGAGTCCAACCCACGTGATAAATTTGAAGGCCGAAGTGAAGCCAAGTGGGTATTGGATATCCGAGGTAACTCTATTATTATTTATTCCGACACTGATTGTCCCAGCAAATTTGTGATCCAACTTTTTGAAATCAGTTACAAGACTATAGACATGTCTCAGCATGGTTGTGTTCGAAGAATAGTCAAGGATGAAGTGACCAGTCAGAGCTTCCAAAGTGTACAGAAAATTTGACTCCTTCTCCAGGACTGACTTTACCCTACCAACATGTTTGTTCAGATTAGCTAGAGTAAACTTTGACCTTTTGTGTTCACGAAGGTTGGGTACCCAAAAAAACAGGTTTAGAAATTTTACCATCACATTTTGGAGCAACAGTTCAATTTGGGTGTGACATTGAAATTTTTCAAGGATTACTTCATAGTGTGAAAGTAAATAGGAACATTTAAAATGGATTTGTTCAAGAGGTTGAAGAAGGGCGGAGTACTCACGATATGAAATCCTTCTGACAAAACTAGTGAAGAATGTGCCGGAGAAATGGAGTGTTTATAAAGGAGAAAGAAAAATAATCCATTTTTGGAGTATCCTAGTATCTTGCGACTCACAGATTTCTTCGAGTTCTGGAGAGAAAATACAGTCTGGAAAATTTGAGGGCGAGTAAAAACATGGATGGATTCAGACTCGAATAATACACCACTAATTAAAGAGAAACAAAAATGAGTACGGATGTCCTTAAATATATTATTATAGTGCTTAATCCTTAAGTCAACATTTGGATTTAGATGTAAAGGATTTTGACCAAAGATGAGGAGGACTAGCATGAAGGATTTGAGGTACTTCAAATTAAATACCAACAAACCAAGTAATGAGATTTTGCTGGATTTCTGTAGGTTCAGAATTGGCTCATGAGTCTGTCGAAGGTTGATGAGTGTGGGGACGGGAAGATTGGTAAAATCGTAAGGGTTTCCATTGACCAGGGAGAGAGTGATGAAGTGGATGAAACAGAATAGAGTGTTTTGAACAATTTTGTCCACATCATGATTATTCATTGCTAAAAATGGTGTAGGAAGGATTAGGCACAAAGCAGATTGTGAATTGAGAAATAGAGAGGGAAGAATGGTTAGGATGAACCATTTTATTATACGTAAAATGATTTTGATATGCATTGTGGATTTTGTTTGTTGGGTGGACTTTTGAGATTGTAAAGAAAATATACGTGTTTTTTTGAAATGGGTGAGATTGAATTTACGAGACTTGTGGACGTGGGGAGAGGTTAGCAAGGAATGGAGAAGTTATTACAGATTTTTCTGGATTGATTTGTCACTCTAGACTAAATGTATTGGATCGTGGGTTGTAGTCCCAACTTTACCTGTCAGATGTTGATGGAATTTTTAGAGTACACTATTGAATTTTAATGAAAAAAAGCTCTCAACTTTATCTGATCGATAGAACACTTTCACTGTCGTTACAATCCATTTTGAATATGAAAGTAGCATGTAAAATTGAAAACATATCCTATTAATTTATCACTCTCACCGTGGACGGCCCACCGGGCAGTTGCCCGGTCACTAAAGCCAGGGCCAATTTGGCCCTGACTACCACTCAATGCTACCACCCATACTACCACCCCAGACTCCTCCCTACCGAAATCTAAATCGTGTATTCTAGGTTCTTATTTTATGAATCTGAATGCAAAAATAATTATTCTTTTAATTACACACACACACACTCAACAATAAGAGTCGTCATCATGACACACAACACAACCAATTTCATTCTGAGTTACCGGGAGGCTTAATTACACGTCTGTAGTCATGAACCATGACTCATAATTTGTATAATCTTATGTTACATAAGTTATGTAGTTTGGCTCTTAATGTTTGCTGTGCAAATCTTGATGTCCCGTTATAAAATTTTGTGTGTCTGTCACAGAATGACTCGTGACGGAAGCACAGATCAATAGCCTTACAATAAATTGCCTCTGTGCGACTTCCGTGGTAACTATAAGACTTTGGAGGAATTCGTGGAAATTCGACGGCAGCCGGTATAAATTGGTTTTTACCACCTGTACCATCAAATTTCTACCAATCGGCATACAGAATTCACAATTATCGCTGGTGACGCTGGTAAAAATAGGTTGAAACCGGTAATAACCATTATGGCCAACTTTCTTACCAGTGGTTCGTTGGCATACATTTCCAAAAATTTTGGAACCTTTGACAGTCTCCATTCCACATTCCGTTCAACGTGAAAACCTCATTTTCTGATTATTCCTTCAGGAAATAAATTGAACTTTTAATTACTTCATTTTAATTTTTTCCTTTTCCTGTCCATCTTAATAAAGTTTGTGAATAATGAATGATTCTGTACGGCTCCACAGTCCACCTACTCCTATATTTATCAAAATGATTAGTTTTACGACAGGACTCTCAGAAAATTTGGAATTTTCCCTAGGGAATGGGAACATTAATTTGGAATTGGGGAGTGATATGATTGACAGTGAGGAATAAAACTGGAATATTATATGTAATGTTTTCCACTTTCCACTTCCAGTCCTTCTAAATGTTCCTCCATACGTGTCAAACAATTTACAAATGCCCTTATTTGCTTTGATCCTTTACTACGTGTAATGTAATTTACATAACACTTGGATTTTCCCACAGTGGTTAAAGCCAATGGGAAGAAAACGGAAAAAAGGGACTTTGAAATAAATTCTAAAAATCTAAAAAATCTTTCGTCACGAAAAAACCTTTTACGTGAAGGAGGGAGAGAGAGGGGGGAGGGACTCCCTCCGGGAGGGAGACTTGAGAATTCCAAGTTGGAATTAAAATTTAAAAAATTATAAATCTACGTGGACTATTAAAAATCCAAAAAAAGTATTTCCTTCCAAGCTGGATTGAGAAAATAGTAAACGAAAAAATGTTGAAGTCTGTAGACTTGGAGTCACTTGGAAAGATTTTTAATCTTGGTTACACCCTCCGATTCTCTCCCTACTATTGGTCATCCCTCACCAAAAAATTTGAGTACACCACCTCCCGCCGAGACCACTGCCTTGTATGTCTGAATCTAATTCTCACTTTCATCTACGAAGTTTTCCTTGGGATTTGATGTTACCAAACAGTGACAAATAATCGGGGGTCCCTGGCAGACAAATTCCGGACATTTTTCTACACAAATGTCTTCGTCATGATGACCTTCTTCTACGTCACCACCATCCGGTTCTATGGACAACATCATCACTTGGCCAACAGCTTCGTCACCATGACCACAACATTCGAAAGTAATTTGACAAAATATCCCACACACACACACACACACACACACACACCCCTTTCAGAATTGGTCATTTAACTAATTTTTGTAAAAATATTGATTATGATCAAAGGAAAAATTGGAGGTGTGTCATTGGAGAAGGGAGTGAGTCGTCGGATTCTAGGCCTGGGTTATTACTGGACATTCGTCGGTTTCACAAATGCAATCGGAGTATTCGGTCATCCACAGTCACCCCATCTGGTCACATCCCTCTTCCCTGACCCTTCAAAACTCCCACTCTGGATCAAATTCCCTGCATTTCTAGTACAAATCCACAGTCTGGGCTACACACTGTACAACACAGTATTCCATGCAACAATGGTTCATTGTTACGTCTGTTCCATCCTTCCCTCAATCAGAAGATTCAATATGAAGGGTGAACGTCCTCTGGAGGAATTGGGCATTCTTGAATATTATAGTCAACTCCGAGTCCTTCAAAAACATTACAATTCAATGTACAGATTCTTCATGCTCACCTACGAATGCTTCCTCGTCTTCTGCTGTATCCTCCAATTGACCTTTGGCATCCTCATGGGCAATACAAGGTCAAAATGCCTGGGACTCATATTTATCTATTTGATTACATCAACTATGAACATTCTAGCTCAGGTCAACAATGAGTCAACTGAGACACTAGCAAGTTGGAAGGCAAGGGTAAGGCAGTCAGAACGGTTCAAAAAATACCAAGCAGCATGTCAGCAGCCCTTAAGGATTTATGTAGGTCAATATTTCTACGTTGACAAAGCATTAATCCTGACTCTACTCACAATCATAGCTGACCGAGTCACAAATCTGATGCTCACCTACCGAAAAATTGTGGAGGAGGAAAGAGTCAATATTTAAAAACCTCAGTTCCCATTTAAACAAATTACATTCACAAAGGTCATCTTTTGGAAGGTGTGCGTCATAACTTGTGACTCGGAAGTCAAAATCATTGACTCAAAAATTAATGCACACGTTGGGAATAGGAAATAGGAGCACAAAGGAGCATAAAATATTTGCAAAGCTAAGGAAAATATTTTGCAAAGTAGAATTTTAATGTGCTAAGAAGGGTATCCTTGATCATAGCCAATCACAGAAGCCAGTTACGTTCAATCCGGTCCCGATCCGAGCACTACATGACCCGGAGTCAACGACTCTAAAGAATCAAACTCTCTCGTCTCCATTTAATTGACAGAATTAAATGCATATTCACTTTGCACTCCTATAGTAAAAACCGTCTTTTATTGATAGCTACGAATTCAATTGATTTAGACTTCCTCAACTAAAAAGCCGACTTTCGGCACATGCACTCATAAATTGGAGGAACCTGACCCCACAAGAAAAAATGAAGGTTTACGTTTCCTGAAAAAAATTTCTCTGATCTACCCGCAATTTTACAACTTTGCATTGTGATTCCGTAGGGAAGGTTTCGTGTGTCGTAAAAACAGGAATATTTTCAGTTGCCAAATTATAATTCGTGAGTGGCAGGGTGTGACATCTGTCGATAGAAACGAAAATTTAGTAGCCAGTGGCATAAACTGGCAAATACAAGCAGAATAGGGGGAAACTGGCAATTTCTCAAAAGTAGCAGTAGAGCCACAAATTGAAGAAAATCCTGCAATTTCTTGATGCACACTCCATTCTGCTGGCTTTTGAAAAAGATTTTTGCCAAAATTACAATTTGCATGCTTTTTCCTCAGTTAGTTTTGAAATTTGGATTGAAATATTAGCATTTTTATCTGCAATGTGACCTTGAGTCTTTCCTTTTGATTGATTTTAGTATCTGTCCGTTTCTGCCAGTGTCAGATCGAAAAGAGTGGAAATTGCCAATTTCTGCCATTGACGAACCCTGCCAGGTGGATTTTTGCCAATCCTCTCTTCAATCGGAATTTTATCATTTTATCCTGTCTACGTCACTAGCATAGAAACTTGTCCACGTAATCCAATTAATAGTTATTAATGGAAACCGCAGACACTAAAAATATAGATCGATTTTGATACAAAGTCAACTTTTTTTTGCATTATTTAGCTTATTTAATATCTGATTATAATGAATGCACTCATTTCTGCAATGACATTGCAAAATCCTTGACAAGGATTTTTTTGTAACCGTTGACATTCAGTTTTTTTTGAAAAAATGTACACATAATTCTGCAAAAATTTTCTTGGAATACTTCCTCTCCACTGCGACTAGAATTGTCATATTTTTCCTCATGATGTCTGGAGTCTACATAAAAAATTCCCTCGGTTATGCACGTACAGTCATTTCAAATTTGAGTTGGTGGACAGAGAAGGGTGAAGAGTCTGACAGTCAGACTGTG
>WJFB01003384.1:0-13415 GCA_009870185.1 Pygmarrhopalites habei | reverse complement strand
GTAATATAGATTTGTTCCTGATTATTCATAAACTTACATGCATGGGAAAAAATGTACACATTGATTAGAACCCTCCAAATTATTGTATAGACAAGGTGTACATTAAAAAACTGATTCACAGTCTGCGTAGCAGGCTGCAAATGCTCTAGTTTTAAAATAATCTGTAACATGAAAGGAATTGGCGTCGAAGTCTTACTGTAGAATCCTTGTCATGACTTGGAGCAAATGAGAAACATTAGCTCGGACACATTTTAATCACTTTATTAAATTGCACCCACAGTTCCCTGTGTCAACAATGAGTTTTTTTCCAGCTCTATCCCTTTTGACAATCGATCAGTACGCTTTTTCTTGGTACACATCATTAACCATACATTCACTAATTGCCTAAGATAATCATCATTGCTTTGACCTTCCTCTCCATATGCTACTTCCAAGCTCATTGACGTCACAGTCCTTTTTTAGAATTGAGCCAACACTGCATTACACCTTGATAATTTTTCTCGTCATTCATAAAAGACATTTAAATGTGATTTTGAAAAATCTGTTTACATTTCATCATTTGCACTATTGCATATTGTAATATTTCCCTATCATATTCGTAACAGAATGGATTTTTCAATTTACCATTTGTACAGTAAATACTTCAAATTCATCAAAAGTCTTGGTTTCGGTTACCTACTTTTAGAAAGGTCATGCGAAGGTGTTGTTGGTGGGATTGACGCCACAATTGTTCCTTCAAACACTCCTCAACCAGTCGACATGAATCCGTCTGGTCCAAATTTCTGGCAAAGAGAGAAATGGTCATCAACATTTAGTTGTCAATGCAGACGCGTATATTTTCTCATCTTCGTTCTTCAATTAATGTTCATAATCACCCGCACAGGTCAATATGTCTTGAAGGATGAACGTCGTATTCTTGGAGTGGCTGCTTGCTTTTGTTGGTTGTGGTTTACATCATTCGGACTCATTTCATACTGGACAATTTTTTCACGAAGAAAAGCCATCGACGAATTTTTCGAGATTTGGGACAAAGTTGAACATGGCATCGTCTCAGGTCAGTCCATCATTTCTATATATTTCTCGATCAAATCACTCAAATCCTAATTTTAACTATAATGTGATGTAATCAAAAGGTCACACTGATGGTTGCCCAATATCTGTCGAGGTTGCAGGGAAATTTGCCCGGCAAAAAAAGATTTTTATAGCAATGATTGTTTTTGAGCTGATTAGCCTGATCTTCACAGAAATGATGACCTCTCAAAATTGCCTGGGAGTTCCAAATCTCCCGGTTTACCTCTACTCCCTAATTGATCCTTCCCTCATCGAGGAAACTCCGTCCCTTCTCTACATTCAAGTTGTCCTTCAAGATTTGTTTGCTCTGGTAATCATGATGACTCATGCACAATTGGATTTTATGTACATTGCTGTAGCTCAGAGTTTCCAAATGTGTCTTGAGATCCTGACCCATGACCCTGGAACTGAGGCTGGTCATGATAATGGACGAGTATTCGACTTGGTTCATAGGAATGGAATGGAAGAGTCAACGTCGTGTCCACATCGACCAATCGAAGCAAATTTCCAGGATTTTTTGGTACTCCAACGGACGATGCAGAGATTTAATAGGATTTTTAGTTGGCCATTGATTACTTACAAAGGAGTTTCTGTGATGCTCATCTCATTCCTAATGTTTGTGTATTTGAGACATCGAGGTCAATCTGTGTTCTTGGATTCGGCATACCTTTTCCCAACAATTGCTTTTCTTGTAGCTATTCGGGTATCCTTCGTTCTATTTGCAATGTCAAAAGTTTACATCGCATCCAGAGAATTTTTTGAACTTTGGGCTGAGAGACTCACTGTTCAAGAACCTTTTGACATGGGATTGTGGCAAAAATTGTCCAGTTGTAGTCCATTCGGATTTCAATGTGGAAATATGTATGTAGTGAAGGGGAGGACTGTTTTGACTTTTTATTCTGTTCTCATTTCATACTTGATTGTGGCACTGCAGTTGAAGAATTGAATTTTGTAGTATTTTATCCTTTTAAAATTAGTAAAAGAATTTGTCGTTTCAATATTGGACACTTATCTCAATTAGTTTTGAAATTATGTATGAAAAAATTGTCAGTATTTCACTTCATTCATTTGCATTATTTAAATAAATAATTATTGATTATAAATTATAGATAAATACTTACGATTTACTTTCAGGGTAACTGTCTCACAAAACTTTACTTACTTAGACAGGTATAAGTATAATATTTGAACTAGCTGGGGGATAGGAATACCTGAAACTTCACCTCCCTTCTGTCTCGTTGTCATAAAGTTGTTCCTAGTCCTTGTCTCTCGGCGGCAATGACGGAGAGTTCAAGTTTTTTCCAAAACAAATTCCTCTTCAATGCAGAGTCTTCATTACCTCAAATACTTTCTGTGGCAATTATTTCTATTCTAACATGGTCATAATAATTAAATGGGGTACAAGTTGTACCGTACAACAATTGGGTCACGTTCAAATTGCGAACAACAATATGTAAAGGGTAAAACAGTTGGACAGAGGAACAAAAAAACTTAGGATTCCTAAGTTAGGAAGGACTGGGAACACTTCTTCTCTCAGTTTTCTTTTCCAAATTCTTACTTTTTATTGCTTCGATCATACATTTTAATTCCTTAATAATTGTGATTTCTCCGAAATGTACTTTTAGAGCTACTGGCAATTTTTGAAAGCGAATTTAGATCATGTTTTGCACACACACACAGTACACACACTTGTATCCACGACTGACGTGTGTTTTAAAACCTCAGCAATACACTAAGACCTTAATGTGTTTGTGTGCCTTGAATTACATTGTAAATTGACAAGTCCAATATTCTAACTAAACAATTAATTATTTAATGCCTCTTTAATGCACATATTATGAAATGGACAAATTGATTGATTGAAGAAAGTCATTCTGACTGTTCTTGGAAATACAAGATTGAACATTTTAAAATCTGTAGTAACGGCATCACACAAAGTCGTCTGTCTAATCGTAAGATTTTTTTACTGGAGCGATGGTTAATTGGCTTCACAAAGCATTGGCAGCAAATGCAAAGTTTTCTAAAAAAACTTTTTTTAAACGTCTGTTATTCCCCGCGAGAGACAAGGACTAAGAGCAACTATGTGACAACGAGACAAGAGGGAGGTGAAGTTTGAGGCATTCCTATCCCCCAGCAAGTTCATATATCTTTTTTACATACTTTGAAATGAATTCCATGATGGACTCCGAATCCGCCACATGTTCACCATTGAAAGAGATCCACGGGAACTTCCTTTTGGGACCGAATGGGTCAGTCAGGTCAATGTGGGAATTAAATAGGAAATTACACATATATATTCACAAATTTAATTATATTCTACAGTTATTGACTGCAATTTATTGTATTGTAGCTGTATTGTGTTGCATTATATGTATTTTGATTTCGAAATTCAGACTACCTCGAATAACTTTAAGTTATATATTACTTATGATGAAATATTTCATCGTAAACAGAATTCTCAAAATAAAATTGATTTTAAAACCTAATGAATTATATCAAGTACTTTACTAGGTACATTTTAAATGTGGATTACCGTACAGGCGCAAATTATGGCCCCGGTTATAAGCAAATTTTGTAAGTCCTGCTATACCTTAGCCTATTCTGGGTAAGAGTTGAGAACCGACAGTAGTTGACAACTTTCCGCACGAGAGAAATCCATGTTATTCCATACTTAGATGAGGAAAGACATTCAGACATGTCTTTCCTCACCTAAGATTCCATATATATGTAAATAAACCGTTGATAAATTTATTTGAGGATAATCATTGAGCAGGTAATATACCAGCTGAATGAGGATGATACACACATAGAGTAATTAGTCTCCTTCCGTTTTTTCATTCGTTCGCCTGGAGGTGAGGCTGTCCATAAGGAATACTACTATAAACTCTAAACTCCAGCAGGTAAAATTGTTGTCACGTACATTTTTTCACCTCTTTACGACCTCGGCAACTCGATTCTCGAATTACTGGACTCGTGAGAAGCCTTAGTATAATTTCCTAGGATTATTGTCCATCATGGATGGCAGTGTCAGTCAGGTGGTTGAAAATACATTTGTGTGGCAACATCAATCTAATTAATTAATTAAAATCAACAAGATGTTGGGGTGCTATTTGTGCTCTCATCATGACATGTAATGACGGGACGGGATGGGACTCATCCGATTCCGATCTGTCCCAACTTTTCGGACACAGATCCATTTCATTTCTATGACTTTCTTAACGTGTTAAGAACAGGTCGCAAACAATCCTCGAAGAATGTTTCTCCAAATTCTTCAAATTATTCCGAGTAAACTGGTTCCAGAAAAATTCGTTCAAAAAGCTCAAACCAGAAATGGCCAAGCCAACACCCATAATCCACAGGACGGCCATAATGAGGGAATTGTCAAAACCGGTCACATATGCCAAATGTACATCATCTTGCACATTTCTCGTGTACATTTTCCATATGTCCACCCCCACAAACAATCCCCGACCCTCAAATGTTTCATTGAATAAAAGTGAGTTCATCAGACCATCCCAAATATTCCAACGTCCAGAACTTTGAAATTGTTGTAAAGTCATCAGAATGATATCAAGATTTGGTGTGGACAACGGCCAAGTTTGAGGACTCAAGTTGATTTTTCCTTTCCACACATTATGGTGACTTTTCTGTTGAACACTCCTCACTCCCGCCAACAAATCCCGGTGTGACGCCGCCGCAATGAGTACAAGTTTTCTTTCTTTATCTTTTGATAATATTGGTAATTTCTGCCAGTTCCCCACAACGGAGACCAAAGAAGATTCTCTATTTCCACTGATATTTCTAGCTTTCTCCAGAATTTCGCGGTAAAAATTGTCACGACCAGGACTAAATTTTGTTCGAAATTTGAATCCTGCCGCGACAAGTTGTTGTAAATTAATGTTAATTTCCTGGACCCTCGGAGCCAGATGAGTAGACTGGAGGGATGATAGGTAAAATTGACTAATAAGAAAAGCATATGGAATCCAACATCCATTAATCCAGCCTCTACGTAATGCGCAGGCGGGTTGCCGCCCATTTCCCATTTTTGAAATCTCATTATGTGGAACAATTTGGAGAAGGAATGGCGGCAGAAATTCGAAAATATTTTCCATCCACGTTGATCTAACTGGGAACTTGTAAAGAATAAATGTAATGGTAATGGACGCAATCAATGCCACCCACACTTCCAGTGAGAATGGAAGGGCGATAGAAATCATTGGTGAATCGTCGGTGAGGACATCTGTTGGGTAAATGATGCCAAAAGCTAATTCAGATATTTGAGGCAAGATGTCAATTTGATTTACCTTGGGTTCACCACAACAATCATAGCATTTGGGTTGCATGGTGGCACACCATTTCCCACTTTTTTCACTATTGTGAGTGAATACATTGTATATGTGATGGATGGATATATTTAAATGTCCCGCTATATCGTGACTCATTTTTATGAGTACTGCTGACACCATCTTGTTGTGCATGATTTGACGA
Organism: Pygmarrhopalites habei; assembly: GCA_009870185.1. Classification (NCBI taxonomy): domain Eukaryota; kingdom Metazoa; phylum Arthropoda; class Collembola; order Symphypleona; family Arrhopalitidae; genus Pygmarrhopalites; species Pygmarrhopalites habei. The sequence goes on along the minus strand of WJFB01003384.1, from coordinate 7,856 downwards.
ATGTTCCATTCGAATCCACGGATACTCACGGCTGAAGGAATGCTACCAGCGTAACTGTAAAATGCATACAGATCACCCAAGTGGAATTTTAGTCTTTGATGAAGCATTATATTTTTTAACTGGTCAATGGTGTGAGTGGCGGGAACATTCACGTTGAGTGTAGCTGGGATAAGTTTCGCATAAAATGTGTAATTTTGAACGAATGGATCTAAGATCCATATTTTCGAATGGTGGTTTGTGTCTTCTATAAAATTAATATGAAGAATATGAACGGGGGCAAAGCAGAAGGCTGGAGAGACCGGGAAAATTTGAGTTTGCATTTGAGTATCCGCATTTTCTAGTTTGGAGGAAGAATGACGTGATGTTATCATAATTATGATGTTATGAAGGGGATTTCGATATTTTTGAATTTTGAGACTAGGTGACGATAGAAAATCTTCGAGGATAATGAACATATCTTTTGGTGTGATTGTCATTCGCGTAGTGAACAAGAGGTCAAGTTCAAAATTTTCACCGAATTTTCTGTTGCTTTGAACAAAATTTTTGTAAATATGTGTTTCGTGAGTGCTGTTAATGCTGACAGGATTTAACATTAGCGGAATTTGAAGCTTTTGAATGGAATTTAATAGTGGCAAATGGTTTGATAAATTATTGTTGAGCAACGAATAGTGAAGAATGAGTCTGGAGAAGGCAGATACAAATGGAATCAGTGTTTTTGGAAATGTTGGATTAGTGTTGGTGTAGAATGAGTCGATGTGACATGAAGTCTCCATATCACAACTGACGATATTGACAGAAGTTTGTAGGATGGATAAATGGTAAAAGGTGAGAATGTTGGTGATGCTGAAGAGCATCTCTTTGTATCCGGCTACACTCCGAACAACTTGATTTGATTTCTATTGTCCTTCCATGTGTACTGTCATTTGTAAATTGTAATCGACTAAACGTGGATGGAAAATCTGCCAAATCACCTGAGCCTTCACACCAAATATTTACGCGTTTCCTTTTCAAAACCCATGTTGGTACATTTCCATTTTCCTTTGAAATGGCTGACACTCAGGAATCAAAACAACTAACAATTCAATTATGTTCTCTGGGAAGCGGAATTCCCTAATAACACATATCGACCAATCGACGGTCCCAAGAAGGTCGAAATCGTCGCACGACGGTTGTAGTAGTCTAGTCAACGTAATGACGACGTTCAATGACCGACCGTCGCCTAACGTCGTCGAATTGACGGTTCTTAGGCCAGCGAATGACGACTATGGGACGACGAACAGGGGGGTTTAACATTTACGTTTTAAAAAAGTCGTCACAACGTCGCATACCGGTCGATATGGCAATCACTACAAAATTATGTATTTTACGACGAGTTCATGCTTGCTTCCATGGACACATCTGTTATTTTGTAAAAACAATTTAATTACAATTAGCAAACTCGTCCACAGTCTGATTCTGTCTGTCCTAATTTAAATAAATTTCAAATATTTTAATTTTGGGACTTCTCAGAGTCTGGACCAGTTACAGGTAAGACGAGCAAAAATTAATCAACATTTTTACTGAAAATTCTATGACCCATCAATTTTTTTTAAAAAAAATTCTGAATTTTATTTTACTTGAATTTTTTCTATAAGCATGAAAAGAAGGAACGAAAAATATCTGAACCAAATGGCTCGAAAGGCCGCTGAGAGTCAATTGCTACTAAGGAAGGACAGTGGAAATAAAGGAAGCAGAATGGAGAATGAAGCCTTGGGGAATTTTCATGAGGATTGTCATTCTACATTGTCCTACGATTTTGATTCTCCCGAAAGGACTGCAGTATCATCCTCAGATGACAGTAGTGAAGAGATAGATCCTGATGGTGAGAACTTTAGTGTAATGGAATTTGAACATGAAGAGGATAGTGTCTCAGATGAGGATATAGGAGGAGAATTGATTCAGTGGACTCTGAATTACAAAGTCAATCGTGATGCATTATCTGGGCTACTCAAAATTCTTCAGTGTCATCCCTGTCATCACAATTTACCTAGAGATTCTAGAACTTTAATGAAGACTCCAAGGAGTATCAGTTATAAAAAAGTAGTACCCGGGATTTATATTCATTTTGGAATTCAAGAGCAAGTAAAAAAAATTATCCAGTCTTATAAATTGGGAGGCACAATTTTTGTTGATTTCAACATAGATGGAATTCCAATTTCCAATAGCAGCCGTAGTCAATTATGGCCTATTCAAGCCCATATAGTTAATGCCCCAAACTCTGATCCATTTTTTATTGGAATTTGGCATGGACCGGGAAAGCCAACGAGTTTTAATTATTTTTTAAAAGACTTTGTTACTGATCAGATTCAGTTAATGAAGAATGGAATAGAAATAGATGGAGAAAAATTCAAGATTGAAATTCGGGCATTTGTTTGTGATGCACCGGCACGAGCCTCAATCACCTATGTCACCGGCCACAGTGGAAAACTAGGATGCACTAAGTGCAAACAAGTGGGGAAGAGAGTCAATGACCATGTAGTGTATTCAAGACGGGCATGGGAATTGAGACAAGATGATGACTTTAAAAATAATCCTGATGATCCTCACTTCAAGGGGTTTTCTATCCTGAGCAAACTGTCAACTGAATTAGTGACCAGAGTCCCTCTCGACTATCAACACTTGGTATGTCAGGGAGTAATGAAAAAGTTGTTGTTGTTTTGGACTGAAGGAAAGAGGGGAAGACTTTCAAAATCACAACAACTTCAAATTTCAATGAATTTGGAAAAGTTAAAAAAATTTGTCCCACTAGAATTTGTACGAAAACCAAGGACACTCAGTGAACTCCATCGATGGAAGGCTACTGAATTTCGTCAATTCCTTCTGTACACTGGCCCAGTCGTTCTAAAGACAGTAATGAAGGAAAAAAATTATGAACATTTTCTGACATTACACACAGCAGTTTTGATTCTCTGCAGCCCTGAATTGTACGTGGAATACAACGGCTATGCAGATAGCCTTCTGACTAATTTTGTCCAAAATTTTCCTCTTATTCATGGACCCGAAACCCTCTCATATAATGTACATGGTCTACTGCATCTGAGTGCTGATGCTCTCAAATTCGGTCCATTAGACCAGTTCAGCACATTTAAATTCGAGAATAATTTACAAAAAATGAAGAATTTAATCAAGTCAACTAGTAGACCCCTCCAGCAACTGTCAAATAGGCTTCAAGAAAAATTCCAATCAAAAATTAGTCCAGCATTGGAATTTAAAGTGAAGGCAACAATTCCTCATGAATCCGGCCCAACTCTAAAGTATTCATCCTCACTACAATTTAAAGCCCTTCAACTCAATGAATTCAAGCTTCGATTGAGAGAAGGAGACAGGACAGTGCAAATGAATTGTGGAAAATTTGTAAGAGTTGAGAATATTGTCCAGCATGACTCAAAATATTTAATTATCGGAAGAAAATTTACAAAAATAATTGGCCCAGTTTACTTACATCCATGTGACTCATCCGAATTTTCAATAAAAAGAGTTGAAAACACAGTTGGACCTTTACAGGCATTCCCTATTGACGCTGTATCCCGGAAATGCCTGTCCCTACCCCACAAGGATGGTAGAGTAATGTTTCCCTTAATTCACAACTAAGAAGACAATAATTAGGTGAGAACCGACAAAATGAAGATTCGTCACTAGAAGATCAAATGGAATAATTTTTAATGATTTTTCACATTTTGTTTAAGGTACTACTAGAATTAATGGACATATTTGTAATATCCCTTCATGCTGCCGCTATCCCAGATTTACTGTAAGTTTAAGAAAAAGACAATTCCATGAATTTTCACACACACACACACAATTTTATCCTCACATTTTGTACTTCCTTGAACGTGTCGTCACAGTGACCGCACAGTTTAAGTGAAGAGAAAATAAATAGAAAATCAAATCCATTTTGCTTTTCCCCTTCAGGTTACCTGACAACGACCTTTCTTTATCTTTTCACGGACAGGACCAAGATGACCAGCCCAACCGACAAGTAAGGTTATTTTATTTTTGACTGGAAATATTTTGTCATTTGTGTGTGCAAAAATTTTAGCAAAAATGTCAAAGATTTTGTGTGTGCAAAATTTTCTGCTAAACTCCTCTGAGATTTTTTTGGAAGTATTGACACTTTTTCTTGTCATTTCAGTACCTGTCATCTTTTTCCCTTCGACATTGTTGAGTTTTCTGGCCTGAAGGAGGTTGCAATTATTTCTGGTAATTGGTTGAATGCCAAGAAAACTCAATCTCGATGGCCTCCTTCCTATCTAAATCCGAGTCGGATGGCAAAAAGGCAAGCCAGATTTGATGATACATGGGAAATTTATGATGTGAAAATCATAGGCAAATTTGGTGAGTTCGTTTTATGAATTTTGAAAATTGTCAATTAGTACACATTCAGAAATTTTTATGAGAAGCAGATACAATTAGTGTAATTTTTTGACAGCTGACTTTGATAGTGCAGCAAAAAAATTGGACAAGTCCACCTTGACATCCGATCTCTCTAGTAGTGCTGAGTCAAACCCGTCCAAGTCTAGAGTAGAAAAACGACGGCTGTCAAGTGAGGATGATTCCTGTGCCGAAACCGAATGTTCCACCCCCGTAAAAATTCCAAAAACAGCAAAAAAGTTAGGAAAAATTTCATCGAAAACACCCACACACATTCCTTCCCAGACCCCAAGCAGACCAGAAAGAAGAAGAAACTCGTCATCCCCTGTTGTCCCACATTCACCTTCACTTTTTCAAGGCAACAATCACACCCCCAGAGAGTCCCCTGACTCTCAGAGAAATGCCCGAGTAAAGAGACCGGAAAAATCACCATCATCATCCCGTTCATCTCATTCAAAAAGTTCGTCATTATCATCTCATATTGGACATCAAAGGGAGAGATCAGTGTATGAAAGAGGTACACACACAGCACATCCAAAAAAAGAATTTTTTTAGAATTAATGATCATGTCTTTTTTTGTAAAAAAACTCAATTTAACTCTAGGAACGTCCAATGTTTATTGATTACCCAGAAAATTGGTGTGACAACAGGTCAAATTTAGTGTCAAATGAAAGATAAAACTCTGGACTAACTTACCCACACGTAAGTTTTACCTCAGTTTTGAATGGGAAGAATTTGGTTTGTGGGGAGGTAGGGCAATTTTTTGTACTCAAGGTGTGTACTTTGGTAAAGTCAACTCTACTGTCTGGAATCCTCTATTGGAATTTTTAGATCAAATAAACGTGAAGGAAAGTTAGTCCATATTTTCACCTTATATAGGCAAACCATTCCATAACTTTATTTGATCTCTCAATCCCAATGGAGGTATCCAGACAGTAGATTTTACTGTCCCATGACGCACAACTTTGTACAAATTTCTCTCCATTTCTCCACAGATAAAATTCCATTCCTTCAAAAGTGAAGTCAAGTTTGGGTGTCGGTAAATAGTGGTGTCGTGTTTTTTGTTTGACACTGAATTTAAAATTTTATGTCACGCCAAAGTTCTAGAAAATCTATAAACAATTCACGTTTTGAGCGATGAGTTCAGAATTTTTTTAAAAAAGTTGACACACAAACTCTGCGTGATTTATGATTTTTCATTTTGAAAGTGTCATATTTTCTACCGTCTCCGTCTCTATTTGGTCATAAATATTTTTTTAGATATCCAAAATATATGGAAGGTTCTGGAAAAAATTAATATTCGGCTGAAAGATCATGGAGAATACTTTATTGCATTGGAAAAATTAATTCAATCCATTCCATGCCGGAAGGAAATGAATATGGATTCTCCAACATTTGACCTGCCCATCAGTTCAATGGAGGAGCTATACCGGGTAGAGGATCTTCTGCTGGACAATGTGGGTACCAGGGCATGGCTGGTGAGCAAATTGAAATGTATTTGAATTACAGAATTTTTGTCAACAGTATGCATTATGTACGCTGAATCTTTTTGTACTGTAGAAACGGAAATTGGACAAAGTTGGAGGCTCAACATTAACGGAGGGAGCTTCCCTGAGGCTGAGGAAGTTGCTGGCAGCAAGTTTCGGCAGTCAATTTAGTTTGGCAGGAACAATGGGAAATCAAAATTTTTCTTCATTCCAACTATTCAGCCTGTTGAAGGGTAATTGTCCAATTAAATATAAGTTTATATGGTTTAGTCTGGAGATTCATACAATTAATTTTGTACAACCCGCTGTCTACTTTTGTAGTAAAAAACGCATATTATTTTTTAAATTTCAGATTCTCTGATTGACTCATTTGAAGGAAGTACCGAAAAAAGTGTGAGGATTCCAATTGGAAGTGGATTGAAGCACTTCAAGGATAAGCCAAGATTGGATCAAAAAAAGTTGGGGAAGGACAGAAAAAAAAAGAATATGAGGAGACAGCAGCAGCAGGAGGAGGAAAATAGTCATTCTTCCGGTCATCCCTCCGACTCGGAAGAAGTAGACGATGAAATTTAGAGTAGCGTAAATATAACGGAATATTTTAGTATGAAGGATTATAGTTGTGAATAACTTATTTTTTATGAAATTATTTAAATACATCGTGACTAATTTATGATTTTCTCTTCTTAAATATGTATTCTTGTATCATTTTACTTAATGTAAGTGTAATATTTCATTTTATTTTTTATAAGGAGTAAACTTCACTTGAATTGTAAAAATTATGTCCCAATTTTTATTTGTATATAAACCATTTTATTATGGTCGAATATCCGTCGTATAGTAAGCCACGGTGGACGTACAACAGTCCATTCGGACTAAACAGAGACGTCGACACTGACGGTCCCACGACGGGAAATCTCGACGTCGACATTCGGTCGTGACGACTACTGGACGGCGAAAAAGCTGGTCGCCCGGCCGTCGACACGACGATGATTTATAGTCTCAAAGTCGTCGTGTATCAGTCGATGTGTTACTAGGGTTAATAAGTATTTTGTCACTGTTGAGAAAATTAAAATTAAAATAGTCACAATTTTATGGCTACATTTGGTACCATAATGTTTTAGTTTACCGCTATTCTAACGTGCACTTCACAAATTAGAACCCAACGATTTCCATTCACTTTGTAGCAGTTAGAACAAAATATTGGTTTATCTTTCTTAATCCAATATTGCCTGTCATTGTTTTGCAAATGCCGTTCAAAGAGGTAGAAGCATGAAGTGCTTAATTCAGGGCTCGATTTCTACCGGCAGAAATTAAAATTTGATGACCGGTGGTAAAAACCGGTATAAACCGGTCAACGCGGTACAAATTCAAAGGTGTAAATAACAACGAAATGGGCAGTTTGGACGAAGTTGGATTAAGGATTAGACTCTTTTTTGTTCGACCAAAAAACAATTTTTATAATTTCTACCATTTTCGACCATTTCTACGGTCTAAAATTGGGTGATAAAAACCGGTTTTGACCCGACCATTTCAGCCAGTGGGCGAACCCTGCTTACAGTTTATTTGAAGGTCTCTAAATGAAAGTCGCCCTCAACGAGATCGTCCTATATTTGCACAAGGACGTTATGTTAACTTGGACAAAACGACAAACAACGACGGATTCTATTGATTTTTTTCAGTACAGTATTTTCAGATGTCGTATACTTTGTAAATGAAATGGGTTCAGGTTCGACTCATGTCAGTGCATACATGTTATCTACATAGGTCCTAGTAAATAGTGCAACCTTTTTAGTTGTGCCTTGCCCTCGTCAATGGGGCTAGTCTTGTCAGCTCTGCCGTTATTTGAAAAATAATTGTCCTGAAAAACACATTTTTTGTAAAAAAATAAAAATTGTGCTCTTTTTTTACAAAAACAGTGCCTACTGAGATTCTGTTATACTTACCATTCGTTTCGGAACA
>WJFB01003383.1:0-13416 GCA_009870185.1 Pygmarrhopalites habei | reverse complement strand
GGAAGACTTTCTCTCAAACTATTGGCGATGCTACAAAATAATTAGTAAGTATTAAAATGTATATTGATTATACTAAAATATTCAAACAGATATTTTGTAATCTTACTTGGGTGTAACAAAATGCTGTTGTTGTTGTTGTACAGATAGAAATGGATTTCTTCCATGCAATACACGCAATTCACTCACGATGGTAAATGCCAACTCGTGCTCTCTCTTGATGACCTGAGTCTCGGGACGGACTATTCCTTGTGAATTGAGTTGGACCATTTGTGGAGTAGTATAGGGACCATTGACATTTTCATATTCGTTTACAAAATATGTGAATGTAAAATATTTATTTTTACTAAAACGTTGAAAATTGAACCCATTTCGTAGTTTCTTGGAAATGATGACGTTTGGTTTTCATAAAAAATACATTTGTGTGTGTACCTCCTTTTTAGTAAACTGTGGAAAATTGAACTCATTCATAATCCAGTCGAGAAATAATAAATGTGAATTTTCATAAAAATAGCTTTGTGTGTGTGTGTGTGTAGTGTAACCAGGTGCAATGAGGAAACGTTCGTCCCGACAAAAAAGCCGCATTTATGAACACATTATATACATATCACACCACTGTGGTGTGATCAGGCTCTAATTGTTAAGAAACCCCTTGGAGAGGCTGAGGAAAATCTGCTCAAGGCGTTACTTTGTGCTACTGTGGACAAACACCATGACAAATCACATCCTAGATTGAGCACACAATGTCAGAGTAGAGGATGCCAATACTGGGAGGAGACTAAAAGCAAGATTTTCTCTGTGTACATGGCAACCGACAACAAAAATGGAGTCTACACAGGGTATAAGGAAAGCAAATCCCATGGAGAAGTCATGGCAGTAGGCTCCGGGGGAGCCCCGTAAGGCTCCCCTCTCTCCCCACATGCATGCGTCTTCAGAGAGTACAAGACCCTAATAGACTATTTAATACTCGGGGTCTATAAAAAGTCCTCCAAATTTATATCTAATAATTCACCAGTCTTCAGAGAGTTATACCTAACTCATAAGAGACTATTTAATACTCGGGGTCTGTAAAAAGTCCTCCGAATTTGTATCTAATAATTCATCAGTCTTCAGAGAGTTACACCTAACTCATAAGAGACTATGCAAATACTGTAGAGAGTTAGGGAAAACAACAACAGCCACACACATACATATCAATTAAACATTTTAATGAAACGATCGCTTTTTATTTTTTTTAACATTATGCATATCCCTCTCATATTGGAGCGGAAGATGTGAATCAATAAAATTAATTTCCTTTACCCAGGATTTTCTGATGATGGAAAATCTGCTCATTTTACAAAATATTTATACCTCTTTTCACGTTTGTCCTCGTCAGAATCTTCAGGATTTTCTCTACCTAAAATTTAAAATAATATACACATATTTTCACTCCCACACACACGCAAATAATATACAATTGTTATATAAAAAATAAATTAATATTCCTACGACATATTCTTTCTCATCGTCTTCTTTGTTCATTCTTTTTTTTGCCTTTGTGACTTTTTTCAGTCTGGGCCCAGTTGGAGACCAACGACACGATTCACTCTCTGTGGCATATTCATCCGAACTTGATCCCTCCTCAGCTTCATCGTCAATAAACGGATTCTAGATAAAAGAAATTCAATTTGCAAATTGAGGTCATTGGGAAAAGAAGAGAAAACATAAAAATTGACAATTTAACCCTCAATTGAAATTCTCCTTGACTGCCAATAGATAATTAGAAAGGTTTTCGAAAAGGGACAAATAAATAAATAAATAGTTGACACGCATTTATTGACGGCGTACTACAATCAGAAATATTTTCATCAAATACTTCTGTTATTGTGCAACCAGGTTGTTCGGCAGCTTCAACTTGATTTGTCTGTAATTAAAATTTAATAATTAGTCAATGTTTAGAAAAGTAGTTATTAGGGATTTACAATTAGTAATTAGGGACTTACAATGTTTTCAGTCCGGGGATATTGTTTTAAATGGCTTTGTGATCCATCCTCATACATTGCATTATGTACTTTTTGAACTTGGTCGTAACCTAATTTTAAAAATCCATTGATTACTTTTCAGTGATTAATTTTTAGTAATTACTTTTTGGTGATTGTCGCTAGAAATTATTATTTATAAAAAAGATTAATACCTGGCATAAAATTTTGTTGCACTCCGTAAAATTGTTGTGGTTGTCCATAGCCTAATGGTAAAAAAAATAAAAGAAGAAAATTTGCAAGAAAAGAATCAAATAAAACTTTATCCATTTTTAAAATAAATTTATATACCTTGAGTATAATTTACAAGAGGATACTGTAATGGCGGAGGAGGAGGATACCAAGATTGAGGTGGTCCAAACACTACGTTTTCCCATTGCTGAAATTGTTGTTCGGGTGGTGGTGGCACATTCATATTAAAATGGTAATTTTTTACTGTGACATTGTAGGTGGGGCCATAAGATTGACCCACTGATGGTATTAACCGTTGACTTTAACGAGCAATAAGCTGACAATCAACCATCCCCGCTGTGTTCTCTCCTGCGTTCCTCATCTTTCTCCGAAAGCACGTTGCCACTTTCTCCTGTTGTATTCTCTTTGAAATGTTGTTCATTTTGAGCTGTCCTTCAGGCTCCTTTCCCAAGAAAAGAATGAAAATCTGTTTAAAATATGAAAAATCAATCATTTAAATGATATCATTAATTATTATTGTACAGTATATAGAGAAGGTCACATTAAGCCAACCAATCATGTTTAAATTATGTTTTTAAATATAATATTTATAGATATAATCATTAATTAAGCCTATAGCATTTCCCTGTGTAGTAATGTTGTATTATATATCTCCCATTCTCTCTCTCTCTCTCATCTCATCATCAGTATACACACACATCTCATCTTGGCAAAAAGCATTAAACTTCTGCATTATATAGCGCATCAAAAAATACATTTCCATGTGTGGAGTAAAATGGTCAAAAAAAAAAAAAAAATTTTCGGCACGAAAAAGAAATCAAAAAATTTCCTCTTTCCTTCCTTTCTTTTGGAAATACAAAACACAGTACAATACAATTTTTAGATTTTTAGATTATTGTACTCTGTCCACTTTTCTCAGCTCTCTTTCTCTAATTGGAATTTTTTCTCTTTCTCTCTCTCTCTTTCTCTCTCCCCATTGTCAAAACTTTACATTTGCCAAATCAGAATCACATATCATTGCCTTTTGATGCAACGATTGCAGTGCAATCTGACCATCACTGCAGCGAGCAATAATTGAATGGGTTTGTTTCATACACACAACACATAAAAAATAATTTTATCAAAACTAACTAGTGACTGTGAAGATGATGAGCAGGAATAGTTTACTTAATAACACAAATTAAGTTGTTGTCACAGAGATTGAGTAATCACTCAATATTTGGAGTTAACTTTCTGTTTAAAAATGAAAGATAGATGACAAACGTTATGATGGTGTAATTTAGTACCTTGTAGTTTCGGTGAGAAGAGGGTAGGAGTTTAATTATCTAAAAAAGAAAAGACAAAGGCAACTAATCTAACAAAGATTATACAAAGGACCCCTTTATAGATCACATTATAATTGAGTTTGAATACAAGTTAATAAATAGTTGTAAATTACAAAAATTACCCCAAATTTCCTGTAAACCAGACTGAGCAAACAGAGGTTCCTTTTCCCGTACACTGTGTCCACTTGACTACACAATAATGCTTGACTCTCTACAATCAACACTTCAAGGTGTCCAACACACACACAATTTGTTGTGACAACATATATTAAACACACACGTGTGGCTATGTACACACAAAAGGAATAATCCTTTACCATTGTTCCGGGAATTTCATTCATCCACAGGGATTCCATGTGTCCATACTACCCATAGCATATACATATATAAAGATACTACTTCATATGACCATACTATAGTGATAAACGGTCTGTATTCCAGACTGTGGAATTATGTTTAAGCAAAAGGGATATTATACACTGGGGTCAGATATACAGGGTGGGGATAAAGTTTCTATACCACACAAACTCCCATTTAGCTATACCTATCAAAATGAGTATGTATCTGATAGGTATAGACTAGTGCCTACAGGAGAAGGAGGACAAGTACATATATAAAGATACTACTTCATATGACCATACTATAGTGATAAACGGTCTGTATTCCAGACTGTGGAATTATGTTTAAGCAAAAGGGATATTATACACTGGGGTCAGATATACATGGACCTATCAGTAACACTTGCTTGAGCTAAAAATGAGTATAAAATTTTTTTACTCGTACAAGAAAAGTCAACTTTTTTGAATAAAACCATTTCTCTATTGAGATAAATATTATTGTGACAAAAACAAAATGACAAGACATATCGACATTTGACAATGACATGAGGTCAAATATTCAAGTTAAAATGTAACAAACATACCTTCAACACAAATAGTCAGTAAAAAGTGTTGAGTATATTACCGATTGGTTCACTCTCATCATAACAGTCTTCTGTTTAATTTTTACACGAGTAAATTTTTTCTCCCATGACCTGTAACTTGACCTGTGACCTTTTCCACCCTTTATAATCACATGATACACACTCCTAGCACTAATACCTTTCATTTGAGACCAATTTTGTCAACTTTTTTTCATAGTGCATAAACTGCTTTTATGCCACAACATTTTTTATCTTCATCATTGTTATGACAAGAATTATTTTGTACTAAAATGATTATTATTTTTAAAAATATGTAGCAATGTGGTGCAGCTACTCCCCTTACATTTGCCGTACCCACAAAATCATCCACAAGGAATAAACACAAAACTTTCTCATCTCGCAAGGACAAGGACAGGGACAAGGATCAGATAGGGGGTAACGACAAAGAAAAATTCTCACAGATCCAAACTTCAAGTAGTTCGTCATCCGGGAAGAATAAAAAATCCTCGAAACAATCGTCGAGTAAGAATGGTTCATCAAAGAACACACAACCCCCGAGTAATACCTCAGTCCCGAAAAAATTGAAAAAGTCTGATTTCTTTGACCAAGTTGCCTTGGCCAATAGTAGTAGTAGTAGTAGTGGAGGTGGTGGTAGTGGGAGTTTGACTTCAAAAAGTTCCAAAACTACCAAACAAAAAGGAAGTAAGAAAGGATATGGGAAAAGTAGTAGTGGTAGTAGTTCAAGTAAAAATCGTGATCGAGATGATGATGTAGTGATTAAAGTAATATCATCCAAGAAATTTTCCTCAGCTCATGAGAGTCATACCTCCTCCAAGATATCCAGTAATAATCTGAGCCCCATCTCCTCTTCCAGTTCATCCTCGTGTTCCTCTAGTAGTAATACTAGTTCACCAGTAGCCACACACTCTGACCATGACTTTGGCCTCCCTCCCTCCAAAATCTTGGACTCGAACACGTCAGTCGAGGAAGAGTCGAGAGTACCCATTATGACATCAAAGAGTGATCATCGTAGTTCTGCCACAACAACCAGTAGTGGGACATTCTCCTCCTCAAAGTCTAGAAAGAGGAGTAAGAAGAGTCCAGCATCGACCGTTGGACTATCTCCTTCTTCCTCAGTCTCTTCTACTCCCTTATCAAAACGGAGAAAAAACTCCACTAGTTTACCACCAGAAACACCCCCCTCCCTTCCTCCTCCACCCACTTCCTCATCATCAAAAAAATCCTCCTCTGCTGATAAATCAAATTATAGTACTAGTAGTTCAAGTAGAAAAGGAGGAAAATGTGGAAAACACAATGACAAGTCATCATCATCATCAAAGAAAAAGGCTCCCTCCTCATCATCACAGGAAATAACATCTCATAATTCCTCAGCCTCTGCTGCCTACAAAGGTACAACCACCACCAGTAGTGGGGGCAAGTCTGTGAATAATTTTAATTACAATTATGAATTTGTCTCATCAGGTACAACAGTCAAGTCTCCTCTTCTCTCTCCAATCCCTTCATCTGGGAAAATTGAAAGTTCAAATCGGAGTAGTAGTAAAGTCATAGCAGCGGCAGCCGAGTCGGGTTCTTCCTCCAAAACCCGAGGTAGTAGTCATGGGGGTGGGGGAAAGAGTTCTCGAAGTAAAAAAGCCAAAGTTGTTATTGAATCACCCATAGAGTGTTTCCAACTCGAATAGTTCATCATCAGAGGGAGAAGAAGACTCAAACAATGCGGGGGTGAGTCCACAAAAATTTTACAGTGCAAATATGATGTGAGTGGCGTTCAAGTTTAACATTTCTTGTATTCATCTCTTTATTTATACTGTCAGACTTGGACGCCGTTCACTAAAATAAATGCATGAGAAAGAAATGAGAAAATGAACCAAATGGCGTCCATGTCTAACATTTTTTTAAAATTAATTTTACTACTCATGTTTTTATTAGGATGCTGATGATGACTCGGACAGTAGTAGTATTTCTACAGTACAGGTTAAGCGAAGAAAGGAAAGATCTTACCGTCGTCGTGAGAGAGTGAGTAACACATATGTAATTTAATTTATCATGAACAAATTAAATTAATAATTATAATTACATGTATTTATTTTTCAGTCATGTAAGGCAGCAGCCCTTGTAAAGCTAAGGGACTTGGCCGACAAAGAAGCGGAGGAGATGGAACAAGATGAAGATGACCAAGAAGAATTTGAAGTAAGTGAATTTATATAGTAATTTTGATACTGGTTTAATTACAAGCCCGAGTGATAGTAAGGGATGTGAAAATAAATTTGTAAAGAAGGTGATCTCATTCCATGACTGTAAAATATTTTTTGGTTCTTTTGTATCTATCCCCTACAGGTCGACAAAATACTGAAGTGTAAGGACGACCCAAAAAATCCTGGAGAAAAATTGTATTTACTCCAATGGACAGGGTTACCACAAAATGGAGCGACGTGGCAGCCAGTCGACAATATTGTAACAGCAAGACTTGTTTCAGATTTCTATGAAGAAGTGCTTGATGAAGCTATTTCTTTAAATATTATTGGTGTTTAAGTTTAATAAAATGTATATATTTCTTTGAGTAAAATAGGGGTTATTGGTCGCTTTTCATGTATCTCGGTTAAATTCTATGTGGTACAAGGGTAGTAAGAATGTCTCCACAATAATAGACTCTAGAAGAATTGGTAATCTCTGAGTCTAGGTATTAAAATCTCCAAAGAGGTTGGTACTTTCTCTGTGAGATTCGGCAACTTGGATTCGTGGGGATTTTTACAAAATTTATGACAAGGTAAAATACAAATTAAATTACTGATAATGTATTCATTAATGTTTACCAATTATTTTCTTTCTCATCTTGTCCCATTCAAATTTTCGTTATCACAACTACTCTGTCTCCATTTCCTCATCAATCTTATCTTTCCTCAACTCCACTCACTCAATTTTAGATGGAAATTCGGATGACTTTTTATAGACCCCGGGTATTATATAGTCTCTTAGGGTCTAGGATCCTACAGGCAGACAAAGAAATTCCCATCTTGTCCCCACCCCCAAGCCTCGTTCAAATTTTCCCCGCCTCCTCTCTATTGGCTGACCTTTCCTAGCCGAAACTGAAAAATTTTTGTCTGAGTTCTTATGACCTGTCATCATTCCTGTCGAACCAATTTTATCCAGGGTCGTCACAAGTAGCAGTCAATATCTTTGTCAACTGTTGGTGAGTGTCTCTTTTTTATTTGTCTTAATCTTTGCATAAATATCTTGATTGAAAATGATCACCTTTGTCCAGTTGCTTTGTTTTCTTTGGCTGTCAGAAAATTAAATTATTTTTTTTAATTTCCAGTTTAATTGTTGACATACTCTGTAGGTAAAAGCTACAAGTAGCAACAAATTTACTTGATTTGAGTTGACCATCGTAGGTGAGTGTATTTTCTTTCATTTTTACAGCTTTGTACTCGGCATTCATTCACTTGTCATTGTTGTTGTTGTGCTTTTTTGTTGAAAGTTTTGCTAGTGTAATTTTAATTCATTGTTGTTTATTTGATTCCCTACATCAAGGAATGTCCAATTCAAGATCAAATGAGGATTTGGATTGGGAGAACGCCAATAGGCCTTTAATAAACTACCTTCGGTCTCTCCAGGTTCCTCGTAGAATCGTTCGTCAAAGCGGTGATGGATTCTGCTTGTTTCATTCATTCTCTCTCGTTTTGAGTCAAACTCTTGGAAGAAACATCACAAGAGAAGACGTTCAGGAACAATGTGTATTATATATGGTAAGTATTTCTTGTCATTTTACATGGTTTACTGTTTGATTGATTACATGATGTTAGATATTATTTTTTGTATAAATTTCAGAGACAACATGAAAATGATTTTCTTTTTGTCGTCATCCGTGACATTGAAGGCCAACCACTCATGTCTCTTCTAGAGAGAAGAAGAAGATACCAGTGGTATTTATACAGATTGGAATCTAGGAATCCTTTCATCCGTCAAAATTCTGACAATTTCCCAGGTGACCCGGAAATCAGTGCCATTTCATTGGCCTTTGGAGTTAGGACTATCGTCTATCATCCAACACCACAGAATATTAGTAAGCTTCTATTATAGGTTACTATTATGTTTGTTTTCTTTGTTTACCAAATATAAATGTAATTTCATTTCGTTTTACACAGGTAATCATGTGATTTTTGGAGCAGATAATTCTCAAGTAAAAGATTTAGTAGTGGAATTGATTTTCAGAAATGAAAATCATTTTGATGCTGTTGTTGTTGGGGTGGAGAATGTCTCGACCAAAGGTCCAGTCAATTCATCAAGAAAAGTGAGTTTATTAAGAAAATATGACAATGAATATAATATTTTGTAAGAATACCATTTGGTTGTACTTTCAAATCAGGGTTCCGTTGATTAACGAAAAATTTTAATCGATTAATGATTAATTTTCCGAGGTTGGCTATGATTTAATCATGATTAATCATAGAAAAGGTTAATCGACTAATGCTTAATTAATCATTAATCATGATTACGGAACTCTGTTTCAAATATATTATTCTTCTGTCTCTCTCTCTCTCTCTCTCTCAACAGGATCAACCTCCAGCTGGCTGCAGTGCCCTGGCACTTCGTCCAACATTTTCAGATACTGGAAGGATCGGTTTGTCTAGTGGCCGTCGACCATCAACATCATCTTCTTCTATTAGTCCACCATCATTTGGCCAGGTTCCAGGGATCTTACCAAAACCCAAAGTCACCATGGATTCATTTGTAATGAGGACACCACGAAAAGTCAGTGACGACTACACGCCTCCGAGGAGATTGGCAACTACATCAACCTCGAGGGCAAATTTTCCATTGGACTACAACCCTGTCCAGGAGGTACTGATCAACTCTCCCCCAAAGTCCAAGTATCCGATTCTGTTGACAAGAAGAAGGACATCTGAACTTTTGTCATCTCCAGATGATTCTCCTCCAGTAAATTTGGATAGATCAAGGTCTCCTATACTCTGGTCACCTCCGTCACCAGATCAAGTAAGTAATATACTAATTGTACTTATTACTTCTCAGGGAATTACTTTTACTCATTTGGTAATAATATTCTCTACAGGTTGCCACTACATCTCACTCCATCACTCCGCCATTTAAAACAAAATTAGACATTTGCAAAGTTTTGTATCGGCCACTGACAATAGAAGAGTACAAAGTAAGTATTTGTCATTCTCACACACTTGAAATCATTTCAATGTCATATTTATTAATCTCTTTTTTTCATGTAGGATAACCTGGAATATATCTTTAAGGATATTACGAAGCCGTCATCATTTGATTCACTAAATGATAGACTTGGAAAGTTACTGGTAAAATTTTAAACATAATGATCATTAACTCATTAGTAATGCGTATTATTATTATTTTGCATTACATGATTTTGTCTTGTCTGTAGAATCATTTGATAACTGATGGTCAAGAGAAGAATGTGGTAGACATAATAATGAAACATGAAAAGTTACAACCAGATTCTCGACACGGTGTAAGTAATACTTATCACTTTATTAAATTTTGTACAATTTGATTGGAAGATAAATAATATAATGCTGATTATGTGTGTTTTTTTATAAATTCCATAGAATACTCAAACAAGTTTACCAGAGATTTTTCTGTTGGCCAGACATCGTGGTTTAAAGTTGGGTGTCAACTATAGGATACTTTCGGATCTTGTTTGTTCAGCTTCTGGAACTACATTGCTGTACTGTAAAAACAATCATGTAAGAATAAGAATAATATTTTTAATACTAATCGTTTTTGATGACAAAAGTTGTAATTATGTTGCTTCATCTTTTTACAGGACAGGTACCCCAAACAAGAGACTAGGGAATTGAGTCAACAACTTAATGAACCTTCCTATGTCCTGGAATTGATCCACATAAATCTGCAAGTGAAAATGACAAATGAAGAAGCTGACGAATTCTGTCAACATAATAATATCCCTTCAATCGAAAATTTCACCCCATGTACCAATGTCCTCTACGTCATCCGGGAAAGATATAACATGAAACACAATACCTCTCTCAACCATTCAAAGTGGACAATTCCAGACTTGGTAGAAAAATACACAAATCTACTAAAGACTCTGGACAAGAAGGCAAAGACGACAAAGAGGAGGGAAAAATCCTTAGCTACCGGGTTAAAGATGGACGGAAGAAAGTATGTGGAAAAATTCCAACTAAAGACGTTGACTGAAAAGGAAGATATTCTGTCCCGTGGAGCTAAACTCGACCCTTCTCTTTCCTCCAGAACCAAAGCCGAGACAATTGGTTCTTCTCGAAATTTGGGGACATTGAGGAAGATTTTTGCTGAGGAGAAGGGGCCAACTTTATATATCCCAACTGTTGAAGAGAAGTGCCCAAATTGAAGCTTTGTTGTTGGATGCTGTCACTACCGGAATGTCTTTCTCCGACATTTCCATTCAAACTCGGATTGGACATCAGTCAATCAAGACAATTCTGAAGAACATGGTAATTGATATTAACATTAATTTGTAATCTTAACCTTCATTTTCTGTCAAATACAACAATACTTCAAGAATTCAAATTATTTTTTCTATTTCACAGCAAGACAAGGGAATAATGAGTCGAAAGAAATCAAAACTTTTAAAGGCACGGCAAGAAATCTCAGCCAAAGAAAAGCTGGGGAAACTCGGTGACGTGAAGAGGCAATTGTTCAATGTCTACGTAAAGCTGATGGTCAAAAACACGTCAATTCGTGACCTGGTAAACTAATTTAATTATGCACTGTAATACTCACCGAGTCATTGTCATTATATTAATAAATATTTAATACATATTGTATATTTGTTATTATAATTAATTTTTAGGTTTTCGGGGAGAAAAATAGTGACCTCCTCGGTAAGTTGACTCTGTCTGAAGACTCAGCCCATCTCCTGAAGGAAGCCCTGGAAAGCAATCATGACGCAATCACTGGGACCATGGAAACTTGTTGTATCCTGACTTTGCTCATCAGAATCATCTGTTCAATGAATGGTTTCAACATGACCACCAAGTACCACAAGAGATTGACCGACCTTGTTGTCACCAAGCACGACAAGAGATTGACCGATCTTGTTGTCACCCAGCAAATAGCAAAAACTATTTATTTTTCCAACTCAGATGATTTGATGAAGACGACTGTAATAAGAATAGTACAGGATTACTTCCAGAGTCTGATTGGTCATCCCATAGTCATCCCAGTGAAAGTATTTTTCAGCAACAAATTAAATGATTTCGTCATTTCTTCTGGAGATGGCAGAGGGTCTTATTTTAGGACAATCTGTCGACATCCTGACTGCTGGAAGGAAGGACACACCGGTAGAACATATGACAAGAGATTCTGTCGCGAACATCAACAACCTTTCTGTGGTAGAGTCTTTGTTTTCACCGACTCCACAGCAGTTGACAATTTTCCTTACTTTGTTACGACGACTACTGGTTTTGTCACCAATCGAAAAAAAGCTGAGAAGGGAGCCCTCAGAAAAATAAAGGAAATGTCCGAATATAAGAAATATTGTGAACAGCACCGAGATGAGACCATCCTCACAAGAGTCCTGCCACCCCTCAAGTCTTCATCATGGAACGAAATGGACACACACTTCAATACAATATGTGTTAGTATTACATATTTGAATATTTTTCTGTACAAATAATTTTTTATTTTGTCAACAGAAAATCTAACTCAATTCTGCACTTTTCTTTTATAACAGTTTACCATTGTTTCTCACAACTTGCGAGTTCAGGGTGGTAAGGTTAATCCGAGTCCGATTAGTCATCCTCTCATTGGCTGTAAAGTCATTAATCTCGATGTGGTGGACAAGACATTATTCCTCAAATTACAACTGGAGACTGGTCATTCTACTATGTTCGTCAGAATCGACCAATTGGAGGTTGGGAAAAAGTTGACCAAAAGTGAAGACGATTTGGTGAAAGCTTACTTGTGCTCTACCAAAGACAAGCACGATAAAAATAATCATCCAAGACTGAGCCTCTTTTGCAAGGATAGAAATTGTCACATTTTGAGGAACATGGAAAGGTTGACATCAGTTTACTTGGTCACGGACAACTTAGGTGGAGTGTACATTGGAGTAAAACAAGGAAGAAGTCGCCATCAAATCATGGCACAAGCATCAGGCTTCCATTACATGAAATCCAAGCATCCTGGCCTCAAAAAGCTGGTGGAAAAGACTGTGTGTGGTAGACAAGTCTGTGGATAAAAATTTCCAACTGAGACTAGGATACGAGTTAGAAGCCATGGGGACTGTTGCCTCAAAACTTGCAAAACTCCTCGATCTGCCAAATGCTTTTGGCCGAAAATCAACGACCATCTGTCGCAACAAATGGTTGAAGAATATTCCATTTTCGCTGGAGACAACTTTACCCTTTCAAGAATTTTTTCTTCGGTTTTATGGAGTACACGTGGTGTACACATTTTCACCTCAGGAAAAGGAACACAACAACAACTTATTTAATTTGGCTGAAGCTCCTACAAAGGATAATGTGAATTCACTAAGTGATTTCTTGACAGCTCAAAACATTAAAAGTTGTAATAAAGACTACCATGAACCTTCCTACCTTAACGACGACTTCAATGAGGAGGACGATTATGTTGATGAAGAACTTCAATTTAGGGGAGAAGAGGAACATGACGATGACGACGACGACAACGAAGAGTGAAAGTGAATTAAAATTCTCTCTCTCTCTCTCTCTCTCCTTCATCCATTTTCCTTTACCACCGAGAAATTGAGGCTTTTGAAGAGTTGGGCTCGGGACTGGATCTTGTCTCGTGATGATGACCTCTTCCCTATATTTACATGAATGAAAATCATGATTTTCCATGTAAAATGACAAAATAGGATTGTTAAAAATTATACACTTACTGAATAGCAGAAGGAAACGTCCAGTATGATCCTTGTTGAATTTTTTTTGGA
>WJFB01003382.1:0-13418 GCA_009870185.1 Pygmarrhopalites habei | reverse complement strand
TTAATTGAATCCTCCCCAATGTTTTGTTTCCATTTTGTGGCTACTTCAGCTGGTTGTTTCATTGAATTGTTATTAGGCTTTTGAAGAAAGTTGTATCTAAGGGGCACAGTGACTCTTTGTCTCTCTCTCTGGACTGTACAAATTGCACATTCACGATAGAAGAAAAAATTTGTTCATTATACACTCGAGTGTACCCCAGGGACGACCAGTAGTAATGTATTCCTCAATTCTACGATTTCTCACAGGTGCGTATCCGCAATTCACTAAAAATCATGGAATAATATTTCACTTTAGTATGATAGACAAGAGTCGCTTTACTCCTCTCTGCCCACACATTTACGAGCCATTTTTATCACTAAAAATATGAGTGCGGGAACTCTATGAGGTAGGTAGGTAGGGGTCAAGTGGTTACATTGTTCAGGAGTGACTATTTGTGTAGTAAACTATATCTGGTTTGTATAATAGTAAATTAAAACGGGAGCCAACAAAAGGAGTATTATTGTCTCTGGAGCTCAAAGCACATGTTACTGAGAGCTCGGGTTCGATTCCCAGTCAGAGTATCAAATTTTAAAAACTTATTTACGAATATGTCTGAACTTTGTCTTTGAAAATTTCGGGATATTTCGGAGTTTTCGTGAATTCTTGTTTTTAAATGATAAAATTTCTGAGGATTGCAAGAACAGTTTTCCTTGTAGTATGCAGTAGTATTGAACACAAGCGAACAGGGTTTTTGCCCCGTGAAGTGGAGCAAAGTGACACTTGAACTTTTAAATGATTGTTGTACAGTGACGTTGATGGTGATGACCAGAGTCCGGACTGATTCTTCCTCCAGGAATCTCATACAAATTTCTGAAGGAGTAGCGAGGTCAATTTGTGGGCAACGGAGATTATTCATAGCGACTGGACAACTTCAACCAGCAAATAAACATGGCCGACCTTTGCTCAATGCCATCCGATGCCTCATTTATGATTGGGACCCCGGATGCGGTCAGTCCAAACCGAAACAAATCCTCTCCAGTTGATTAGTCTCAGACTGAATTTTATTGTGTAATTGAAATAAGAATTTTATTAATCAATAGTAACAATTTTGAATTTTTTTCTTCTAAATTTTTGAATAGCAGGACAAACTAAATCTTATCCACCATTCACTGCTAGGAAGTGCAGGATGAATGAACCAGGTAACTGGATTTTAATCAAGTCTCATTTCGAAAAAAAACAAAAGTCTTTCACAAACTTTTAATCCGATCTTCCTTTGGGGGGAGTGGTGTGGGTGGAGTGAAGAACTGTTTCGGTAGGATGTAAAATTATTGAAAAGATACAAGTGTAATTAATGCATTTTTAGCCTATCGCCCCCGAATTGTTGGAGGAGTACCCACAAAACCATACGAGTTCAAAAGTTACGGAGCCTTGGCCGTTCCCTATTATGAAGGCGTATACCATCCACAATGTGGAGCCGTTCTGATCAACAGTGAATGGATGCTTACTTCTGCAGCATGTGATTTGGACTTCCACTCAACGTCAGTCATTTTTTCCCTTTTCCCCCTTTTATCTTTATTGATGTTGTATTTGATGAACGATCATTTCGATACTCGAAATATTTGAGGACATCACGGGGTTTCCACTTACACAGTGTTAGTTTTCTAAGTGATAAGACAAATTGCAAACACAGCTTCCTGATTCAACAATCACTTACATGGAGTTTTTTTCTTGCAGGACAACACCGGCACCAGATCTCCCTGAAGTACACGAGGGTATCAGGATGATAATGGGGAGATATATAAGGCACAATGAAAGTGTGGCGCCTCTGGTTCAGGAACAGCATAGGGATGTGGTTCGAATGCAGCGTCGCAAGTTGTACGTCTCAATACAAATTTATTTCAAGCCAATTTTAAATCCTTTGATTGTCAACTAAAAGTCAAAAATGACGCACAATGTCTACTCAATTTTGTACAATGTATACATTAAATGTATTACATATACATGTATTTTATGTTTACCTATTTTAGCAAAATTTTACAAACTGACGACATCATGTTGGTCAAAGTGAAACCTCCGTTTGACCTGAATACAATTGTGCAACCTGTCATCCTGCCAACGTCCCAAGGAATTAGATATTGTTAAAAGTGAATCTCCATTATTTTGAGCATGGGATGCGACGGCCAATAAATTGAGTGTGTGTGTAAAAATTAAGATCTGGGGTTTAGTGTTAAATGTTTAAATAATGCAATTTTCTCTGACAAATTTAATAGGGACGCTAACAGCGGTTGGGATGGGGGAAACAAGGAGCGAGAGTAGAAGGTGGGCTCGTATAACTCTACAAGTGAACCTGACTGTCATCTCGAACGAAGAGTGTAAGAGAATCGAATGGAGAGATGAACGACAAAGCCATAATCTGTACCTATGATAAGGGTGTGACTGGAGGGATCTGTTATGGCGATGCAGGAGGATCCCTCTACAGGATTAAAGGGTCAGTACATACCCTTGTCGGAGTGGCAGCATATTTTGAAAAACATTGTACAATGAACAACAATGAGAAGGACACTATGAACTATTTCATGGATGTCTACGAACATTTGGGCTGGATAGAGGAAGCGTTGAAAAATCAGTCATTAATAAATTGAGACTCATTTGTTAAGCCAATTATTTGTATATAAATCACGTCAGTCTTGGGATGAATTTTTATTGACATCGTGTTCCGGACGATGAGTAGTCATCATCATAATTCATCATAATGTCCAGGTTACCCTCATGTTCCTTGTCAAAAGCGTCTGAATGAACTGGACATTCTTGTGGGTGGCAAAGACCAGTGATTTTTCTCATGACTTTGTCGCAATGGTCAAGGTGGTCCAGGGAGAAAGAGACCATGTTTTGAGGGGATATACAGGCAATCCTTGACCAACATTGACTGGAAGGGTCTTCAAGAGGCAAACAACTACACAATTTTGAATCCACCCTAAATCCGAAAAGGGAGACAAGTTTTCAATATTTTATATTCTTTTATTGAACCACAAAATTCCTCTCTCACCATTTTCCTTTCTCCGCTGTACAAATTCTTTGATCGAAATTCTAGACCTTTGTGAAAATGAAAGATTGACCAATGAATAAGCACATAAAAAACACCATGAACTATGAAGGTTCACAGCTGACTGCAAAGTAGTCTTATGTTGTCCGTCAGAGAGAGAGGAAGAGAATTGCCTGGAATCTTTCGTGGACACAAATGACGTAGTATAAGAATAAATAGGAAAGTCAGTAGTGATTCATCATTTTCTATTTTGTTAAAGACATACTTATTTATTCAAATCTTCAACCTGTACTGATGAGTCTCCATTAAATTTAGCCCCAGCAAAACCCCCCAAGACTGATGATTACAATTTAACACTCGGAATGGTCGAATTGACAAGTCGGACGCAGAATGCCAAATGGCTCAAGGGAATTTGACAGTAGTAATTATGACACATTTGTGAATCCAATGAAAGTAATTCAAGACGCCTCACCTTTAGGATACGACTGACCTATGACCATTTGTAACTTGTTTGTTTACAAGTTGTAAATTACAACTGTGGGTAAGTGAAACGACATTATACTTGCACCTTGTCTGCTAGAAGGGACAAAAAGGTGGAGAAAATAAATCTCAAGTAGTACCACAAAAATATGTATTATGGGGTGACTCAGTACAAAATGGATTTCCCATGAGTTCTTTCCTTGAGAGAGTCAAAAAATTTGAAAGGGCAACGAAGCTGTGAAAATCCAAATTGAAGATTCTTTTCCATATATCATCATCCAAAAAGATGAGGAGGAGAATTGAACTAAAAGCTGACTGAACGTGTGTCTGCATAATTGATTAATTAACTAAATGATTAGTTTCTTGATCGAATCCCTTTCCAATATCTCACATTGGCGGTTGACTGTAATATGTAGTGAAAATTCGTTTAAATTAAATTTACAACCTCTTCTTAGTTATCGTATAAAATCCTCCGTTACTCCGTTACTCCTTTATACTTTGCGTCCTCTTACTTTTCAATAATAATTACACAATCACGACTTTGACTCATCCTCCATTCATTAGAAAATTTTGAGTGAATGGCAATTTGATCATCTCATTTGTTTTCTCTCTTCTCGTCGTATTGTTTCTTCTCACTCCTTGTGTTTTAGTATAACATTTATTAAGTAATAATATCCACTCTCTGCACATTTTTACATATTTCCTTTTCCTGTACATAGGAAAGGAATGGAGGGATTTCCCGTCATCTCAACCTTACCTGAAGACAATAAAAAATCATCATTTTTTACTGTTAATTTTTCTACAGACAGAAACATCACCCTCACACCTACACATTTTACGTTCACTCTATTAAATCATCAAGTCACCCCCACACTCATCACAACACAACAGATTTTCTCTCTTGACACCTGACAGCAGTTCTCTCTCTCTCTCATGTACCTTGTAGCCATGACAGGTTACACGTATATAATTTATGACTACAATACGCACATGTAAATAGTGTCCATATTTAGCGAATCCATTTCCCCTGTCATTCGTTCCTAACTTCTGAACTTTGTGGGGATAGTAAATGAATTTTCAAAATTGTCAAAAAAGATATGAACAGGATTTTTTAAAAATAATTTTGAGGATTATGACTCAGTGCTAAAATTAATTTTGTTTGAAGTGTACAATCCACTTTACTAACTGGGGCGTATTTGGACAATGGAAATATGAAGAATTAACCTGCTGTGTACTGATTTACTTCCATGATGATTGAAGGTTTTAAATAAATGGAATAATGGACACATTATTAATATAATATATATTTTTATTCATTTATCATTTCCAAATCAAGTCAAGTAAAAGTACTTAAGCTATTATGAATACACACTGAAAACACTGATGGATCTTTTTGCACCTTTCCTTCTTTATTCCTTGTTGTCTCACCATCGGATTGTGCCAATAGTACATTCTTATCATTATTTTCTTCTTTGTAAAAATATATTATGACATTTGAAAACAGGTTCTTATTTAATGTAACTTAAATTTTCCTTTTTTTAAAAAAAAAATCCCATACTTTTAATGATGAATTCTCTCACAATTTCTCTCCAACATGTTTTGTTTTTTAACAAATCTCATTCTTTTATCCTTAAACAATTTGTATATTAGTTAAAATCCACCAAAAACTTGGGTTAAACAAAGTCATTTTCACGGTTTTACTAATTACCCTAACCTTTTTAAAAAAAGTAAATGTGTGTTTAAAAAATCACCGTTGAGGAATCCCAGATCAGAACCCCAGAGAAGTACCCCATCAAGTCAATTACAATGATAATTGTATATAAAAAAAAGTGGAAGGAAAAGAATTATTATAACATGTAAAGGACAGTCACCAAACCAAAGAAAAGCCACCCGCCCCCTTAAAAATGGTAACAATATACCCAGTAGTCGGTACCATGAAATTAAACTTTAAAAAAACAGATTCTCGGAAATTTTTCGACTTCTTCTCTTTTGTGTGTTCATGAAGTAGCTAATAAATACATTTCTTTTTTTTTCTAAATTATAAACGTACTACTAAAAAATACAATACCAAACACAATCCATAGTATACTTTTAACAGTTTTTTTGTCAACAGTTGCTTTTTGTGTGTCTGTGTGTACGATAGGAGATTTGTAGCTTAAACCACCCCAAAATTATTTTGCTGTGTCTGAGCTCTCTCTGCCTATCTTTTAAATACATTGCACATGTATATGACAATATAAATCGGACACAGTAGTAGATTCCATTTAAAAACTAAAAACTAAATTAGAGGATTTTTCACTTTGTTCACAGCAGAAATAATTTTCCACCATTTTGTCATTGTCTCTGTACATTTTGGATAAATACGTCTTTTTGAAGAGTACAAAGTGTACTGTAGTGTATAAGGTACATATTTTTTTTGTAATACAATCTACAATTTGATAATTAATTGTGTGTGTGTGTGTGTGTTTCTTGGGGATTGTTGAAACACAAAATAATAATATGTAATAAAATTCAAAAAAAAACTGTCTAACCCTTATTCTTAATCCTATTCTACATAGTGTATTACATAATAATAATGAGTTATGTTTTTCTAAAATTGGTTTTGTATGTACAATATACAAAAAATTGTATTCTGTCTGTTTACATATTTTATGTGTATATAAATATATATTGGCGTTGTCGCATGTATTATTTTAGCTGCTAATTTTAATTTTTAAAATAGCTAGCTCACAACACAGTCACGTATCATCTAATATTATGATTATTATTGCATATGTATTCTTCTTCGTCCTCCTCCTCTTCTCCTCTTCATATATTTAATATTTTGTATTGCATCAAACCACTATTACTCACTATTAACTAGGTAGTTTAACTGGTTGTAGTCGTACTACACTTTTCCTCCTCGTAGTAGTAGACTTATTTACCTAATATTACGTAATAATAATATACCTACATGATTATACATTTTAATAATTATCATACCCAATGAGTTACCTAGGCACATCTCGTATCATTAAATTATACTAATTACAGCAATTAATACATGTAATAATATATATAATACAACACAGTAACTGGACTGAATGGCACTGCACCCTTTGACAAACATCTTTCAAAAATACAACTCATGCATAAAACATGTACACTTGAAATAAATCTACACAACAACACACGAGTAAGTTCGAAGGATGCAAGATAAAGAACATATTTATGTATATATATATTATTTATAGTGGAGTTAGGAACCGCACAGGGACATTCTAATTCTAAATATTGTAAAAAAAATTAAATTATCATAAATTACACATTAAATTTGTTTGTCTGTGTCAATACATCTCATTTGGAAACTGTAACTCTGTGTATGTAGTAAAAGTTTTCTCTCTTCTCATCATTCCCCATGCACATCCACTTTGAATATGATTGTGCTCGTAAAATAAATGTCCGTCGACAAAAAATCAATCACTTGAGAAATTGAACAGTTTCGCCATTTATAACTCTACAAATAAACGCTCAACGTTCCCTCTAACTTTTTTTATTATAAGTGGCTTACAAATCTTTCCTTGGCTTTCTATGACGTCATCAAACTGATTTATTCAGTATTTTTTCACTGAAAATATTGCAACGAACTTGAATGCTTTAATTTGTATAATGGGTCAAAATACAGTTTGGTTTTTTGTTAGTTTAGTCTACATGAAAAAAATAAAAAGTGAAAGTTTTGATGATCACTGGCTTTGACATTGTCCACACCGGCGGCGGCTACTATGTACTAAATATGTTTATATATATATATATATTATATTCTTGTATCTTGATTGCCTTGTTTGTGTCGAGAGAGGACTACACACTTGTTCCCTTGTAAAATTTGCTTGAAAAAATATTTTTTTGATAAGGATCCATTTTTTTTAATAACACCGTTTGAAGTAGAGGGACGAAACACACACTTGACAGACCCACCCGCCTGCCCGCCGCCGTTTAGCAAAATAACAAACAACAAATAGCGACGACGACGAAAATAATGTTGATGATGCACATGAATTCACAGAGGCATGGCATTCATCCATATTTCCATATGTACAGATAATTAGTCTACAAATACTAGCGTAGAAATTGGCAGTCTTAAATAGTCAGTTGAAATAATCGATATAGTCAATATTATATTATAAAACAGTTGGATTTCTTGTTTTTTTTGTGACATTTTTCCCCACCCATCCGAAGCACTTTTTTTTGAAGCAATTAATTTTCTCAAATTCAGCTGACTCTCACTATGTACTAATTCTATATGTACGAAGTTAATTGTATATAAATTGTAGCTCTGTCTGTATACATTTTCATAATTTTTCCCTCCTAGTGATTGGCTCTCTCCTCTTTGCTTCTTGGGAAATGTACTATGTATTGTAGATTTAGTCATATATTTTTGGAGGAAACGCACTGTCAACATCAACTTATCATTTCAGTGTCGATTTGACGATAATATAAATTAAGGATTGCTGCAATGTACAGTAAAAAAAATTGACACTGGGATGAATTTCCTCAAATGCAGAATTGGGGAAATAAAAAAAAACAAACAACACACAATCGTTCGCACTCACAAGAAAAAATAGGAAAGATATTAAAATTCCATGCTTCCATCATATGAACAGGTGGGCAACTTAATTGCAAAAATTTTTTTCACTTTCTAATCTATCTATAATATTTTTTTTCATCTGGATGTAATGGCAGCAATCATTTTTCTTAACATTGGCTCGGGTTGGCATTCCCCTGTTTTCAAAAAAGAACAATTTGTCATGACCTTCACTTCAAAAGGGTTAATTGGATTATGTAGGCAAAATCTTAAGTTTAACTTACGAGGGTCACACTCCATCATGCCCTGGGACCCACACCTACAAAAAATGATTATATTATAGTGACATGTGTTTACAGGTGTGAAAATGAAATCTTTTAAAAAAGAGGGAAAGTTAACAAACCTGCACTCGAGACAGGGTCCAGATGTGGACAGGATGACTTGACCAGTTTCATAGTACTCTCCTTGTATTTCACAGCCTGGTCCTGTGGCTATATTATTGGGTGGAGCGACTACTGCACCATTTGAGCTTGGTTGAGCTGCATTGTTCAAAATTTGGCTATGATAGTATGAGGGTGGGAATAGAGGAGGGGATGTTGTTGTGTTCCCACTTCCAACAGGACACTCATACCGAGGACAACAGAATCCTGGAATGGGTTCCTCGTAACATCCTGGGATGGGAGGTGGACAACTCTGCTGGAGACATATAATGTCTCCTCTAAAACAGAAGCAGAAATCACATGGATCATCCCTAGGGATTTGTTGGGCTGACATGTAAACCCGCCCGTCAAACAAGCAAGCTCCACTTGACATGGCAGGAGCGGCTGTTGAACTAGATGGATATGGCCAGGGTGCTGGGGATGGTGTCACACTCGTCGTCGTGGTAACAGGATATTTTGATCCTGCTGTGCTCTCAATATTCGAAATATTTCCAGTGTCAATTGGGTACACTTCATTCTCAACTGTGGAGAGATGTATACTGGAAGTGGAGACTTCAACAGGAACTGACGAAATTGTGGATGACAAAGTATGGTCAACTTTTTCTTCCGCTTCAGGAGTCGAAATGGTAACTAGAGATTCTGAGGATGATACTGTTGTTGATGATGATTGTTCAACTGGATGAGAGACTGTGTTGTTGGCCGTCTCTGCTGATGTTGATGATGAGGATGCAACTGAAGAGACGGATGACGAAGACGAGGATGAAATCATGGAGATTTCAGTTTGTGTGTGAACATTTGTACTTTGAACTGGTGGTGAGCTAGACACAGACTCAGCTGTTGTTGCAACAATTTCATCAGTCGTCAAAATTCCTCCAGCAACTCCTTGGTTTTGTAGATTACTCGTTTCTGGGGATTTTGTGCTGCCGGGTGCGAGGGTGACGATTTCTGAAGGAGGTGCATTTTCTGAGTGATCATCAGACAATACGTCTTCATCAGGGTGAGGTGAAACACTATGACTCTCTTCAGGCCCTGCAACTTCGGCTGGTGTTGTTGAAGTTGATGATGACTCGGTGACTCCAGTTACTTGAGGTGGAGCTACTTCTGGACCATGACTACTCTGCATATCCGTGATACTTGCATGAGTTGATGAACTTTGGTCATTTTCAACAGGTGCATTCTCGTCAACTTTCTCGGAAACAGTTGGAGGAGCGACGGTGGAAGTTCCAATTGATTGTGCGGTCACAGTGACTAATCCAACGCTTTGGGTTACCTCCTTGTCCTCTGGTTCTGGAGTCACGGTAATGGATGGAGAGCTCACGGAAGCATCTATACATACAAATTGTTGTATTAACTATTTTAAGTTTTTAAAAATGGTTTAAAATATACTCATTACTTGTGATTTCACTTACCACCACATTCGTATGTAGGGCAACAGATACCCCTCCTGTAGGTAGGTTTACAATCTCCAAGATCTGTGGGAGCTGGTGGACAATGTACAAGGAGACAGTGGACAATACTATTTTGACAAGCACAGGCAAGTTGACATGAAGTTGAGGGTGGAATCCTGGATCCATTTTGATAAGTGATTCCTTCCACAAAACAACTTCCTTCACCTGGTACTCTGACTGCTCCTGGTGTACTTTCAATGGATGTATCCTCAGCTTCAGTTGTAGTCGATGAAAAATCTTTTTCTTCTCCTGAACTAGTACTAGTTTCCTGGGCATCTTCCAAATGATCTTGAGTGTGGCGAACGGTGGTTGTACTCAACTCTTCTGGTTCTCTCGAACTGCTAGAACTACTACTAGAGTCATCCGAGTCTTGTGAGGATGAAGTAGTAGTGGACCCTTCGATACTATTATCTGACGTTGACAGACTTTCGGATGAAGTCTCGACTGATTTTGATGTCGTTCCTTCTGTAGAAGATGCTGCTGTTACTTCTTCAGTTGTTGTAGAGGCAGAAGCTGCTTGAATATCATCAGACAGTGGTTTTTCAGTGACGATGCTGCTACTTGGACCAACAGTTGATTGGGTAGAAGAGACTTGAGCAGGGAGGATGGTGACTGGAGATTCTGGTTCTGTTGTGGCATCAATGGTTTCAGTGGCGGAGCTAACAACCTTTTCGGACACTTCAGGGACAACAGGTTCTAATGGAGTTGTTGTTTCAGGAACCTCCTCTGGTTTTATTGTTGTACCTTCTGACGAGACTGAAGCGGATTGATCATCACTCACTACTTCTTCACTCGTGGGAGCTGATGTAGAACTAACAGATACGGGCTGGATTGTGCTCACTGGAGAAATGGATGATGATGACGATTCAACTGGATTAACAGTTGTTTCTGCGGATTGACTGACTGGTGGTAAAGTAGTTCCAGCTGTTTCATCCTCAACAGTTTCAGGGATTCGCTCTGTCGGCCTCTCAGAAGATAATGGTGCTGCGGTGGTGGACGAAACTTTTTCAGTAACCTGGACAGTAGTCAATTTATCTTCTACAGTTGTGTCATGAGAGATATCATCGTGAATGTCATTCAAATTGTCGTCTTCTTCTGGAGTTGAACTGACCACTGAAGGATGAGTTGTCACCGATCCCTCGGTTGAAAGTGGACTAAAGGTAGATGAAGTTGGTGTGACTATTCCTGTTGTGACATTTTCTCTCTGAAGGGGCATCACAGGGATTGTTTCCTTGTTTTGGTCTTGCTCTGGAATAATGACCATGTGTCCTTCAGTGGTTGCAATGATAAAGTTGGGTCGGCTTCCGTTGTTTACTTGAACCTTGTTTTCAATTTCTGGTGGTACAACAGTGGATGATTGTGATGTTGGGCTAGGTTCAACAGACGACGAGTGTTCACCAGAGACGGAGACAGGAGGATGACTAATCGATGACAGAGTAGTAGTAGCCTCTGGCTTAATATCCTCCTCACTTGTTGTTGACAGGGTTGTTGTCACCACCCGCTCGGTTGCAAGGCTGGAGGCGGCAGCTTCTGAAACTCCACTCGAAACAGAAGGCGATGTCTGGGATTCTTCGGATGTAGTTTCTTGTTGATCAGCTTGACCTGGAACGATGGAAGATTCAGATGTACTGCCTTGTGTACTGGATTGGATTTCTGGTTGTTGAGGTTGTTGAGTTGTTCCGACTTCGTCAGAAGTGACACTAGTTTCGGTGGTTGAGCTACCTGTTGGTACTTTTACCGGGAAAGTTGTAGTCGGTGATTCAACGTCATCACTGGTACTTGTTGGATTTTCCTCTGGTTGTGAAACAGAATGACCAACAGTTGTTTCACCTTCTTTTGGTGCTTGTGTGGTTAAACCGATTACACTCTGTTCCCCAGTTACAGCAGTTGACGATGTTTCCAAAGGAGCGCTACTACTGCTTGGTTCAGGTGACTGAGAACCGACGGAGGTCAACGTTGTAGCTTCATCTTGAAGAGGCTCTTCTTTCTCTGTCGTTAATCCTGCTTTTTCTGTAGAAACCGAGGATTCGCTTGAGGCTTGACTTGAAGAAACAACAACACTCTCAACAGTAGTTGTTCCTGGTAATTCGGTTGATTGTTCTGCATTCTCTGAGCTTGGTGGTGCGACTGAAGAGCTGACCGACTCAACTTTGGGTGAAGTGACACCATCACCTTGTTTTGGAGACTCTGTGTCACTGGCAACATCTTCAGGTGGTTGTGTAGTCATATGAATGAACACTTCATCCTTGTCGTCATTGACTGAAACATGAGGTACGGTTGTCTGCTCAACACTTGGTTCTTGTGAACTGGATACTGTGCTGGAGGCTGGGTGAGTCGCCAAAGGTGATGATGGGTGGTCATTTATTTCTGGATTGAGGGTGGTAGCTGTGTCTTGCATTTCATCTGCATCCGTAATTCTATGAGTAGTGGATGCAATAATTTCGCTGACGGAGGACGGGGCAGCTGTGGTTGTGGATTGACTTTGAGCTAAGCTTGGAGTTGATGAACTTTGAACTGTAGGTACTTCTGTCTCAGCTGATGTGTCATCATGAACTTCGGAATCACTCTCTGGGGTGGTAGTGAGCAACACTTCCATTGAATCGGATTCTGTACTTACTTTGTTGACAACTGGTGTTGTGGATGATGATGGTTCTACGGGTCCGAGGGTAGTAATTTTGTCGGAGACGTTCTGGTCATCTTGTGGTCTTCCCGTCGTTTCTGGCTGTGTTTGTTCCGTTGTTGAGGAAACAAGGGAAGATGTTGGCACGGATGAAGAAGAGGAACCAATTGAAGTCTCATCTCCTTTCTCTGGTTGACCAGTCGATCCTTCACCATCGTGACTTACTGGAGTGAAAGTTGTTCCCTCCAATTGTTCTCCGTCAGTCGTGATCACCTTAACATGGACGGTGGTAGCTTCAGCTGCAGTCGTTCCTAAAATTTCGGGTGAACTTGTACTGGCCTGGGATACCAGATTGGCCACAGTAGAGGATTTTTCAGTCAGACCACCCGAAAGGGTCGTTTCTTCACTCTCAGTTGTGCTGGACACGGAGACTGAAGAAATAGGAGCCTTTGAAGATCCAAGGGAAGAAACGGTCGTCGGCGCCTGGGAAGAGGCATTCAATTTTGGCAAGGTAATCAGAGCTGCTGGTTCAGTCGTTTGTGCTATCGGTTCATCATCCAACATTGAAGAGTCGGTTTCTGTATACAATTACATTGAAAGAGAAACGAGTGAATGATTAGTCATTTCAAATTTTGATGAATATTTTACGGACGAGAAGAATCTTGTCAGACAAAAAATGTCAAAAATTTAGAGAAAAAAATGGCTGAGAAAAAAAGCTGCAATAAAACAGTGTTGGCGGGATTAAGAAATTTTTCTTAATCATTAGCGATTAACGATTAATCCCAAAATATCGTTAATGATTAACAATCGACTAACGATTAAAAAAAGCACAAAAATTCTAATCGAT
>WJFB01003381.1:0-13423 GCA_009870185.1 Pygmarrhopalites habei | reverse complement strand
GAGATACAGCTTTGAGGGAGAGAGAGAAAAAATGGGATTTTTGTTGTTGCTCCTGTACATATTTGTCCAGACAGTACAAAGTACAGAGTATGTATGTAGTACAGGGTCGAGCACCTATGAATTATTATTATAGTGGAGCACACACACAAACAGTGGATAGGTATTCTATTTGATATTTTTTTGAGGTGAATTGAATAAGTTTCCAATGTGTACATGCTGTATTCGGATCATTTTTCAAGAACAATGGGGAGGGGAAGTATTAAGTTATTTTATTGAACAATAATAATATCCTGACTCACGATACACTCATTAGAGAGTAGAGTAATATTGCAGTCCTCACCACACAAGTACACACTCTTCACTTTACTCTTTAGTATGGTTGAGAGAAAAACCATTAAATGTGAAATTGCCAAGTCAGACTCAGCTAGGACAGGACATGCATCTGTGTGTGCGTAAGTGTCATGTGTAAGACTCTATTGTTTTTGTGAGGTTCATATTCCTTCTTTTCCTTATTGTTCAACACAGTTGGGGAAAAATCAAAATTTGTAATTAAAATTATCTAGTGCAATTGAACTTCTCTTGTGTGCCATATTCTGGGAAAAGTTCTTATATTTCACTTTTTTCCACAGTAAAGATTTCTACAGTGGTTTTTTTTATTTCATCCACAAAATCAAAAATGAAGTTTTGATTAAGTACCAACTTTATGTACGCGTGTGTGACAGAAAGAGAGAGAGAGAGAGAGGACAAAAACACTGGTTTAAAATTGATCGAATTGTTTACCTCAATGTTGATACAGTATTTTCGTGTGTGTGATTTTTATTGTCGTGTGTCTTCGTGTTTTCTCTCTTTTTGGTGAAAAAGAATACACCTTCTGTATGTGTGCGTAGGTTTGTAAAAAATAGATATTTATTTAGTAAACGAACTAAATATACACACATCAGACATCCTTTTTATTGTTTATTCTTGGAAAAATGTCTTGTTACGTTACATCAACTCTTGTCTCTCTCTCTCTTGCTCATTCTTGTGTAGTCAGTGACATCATCGTTCTCATCATCTGGTTCGGATTATTTTATTTTGAGGCTTCAACCTCTCTCTCTCTCTATTTCTTTCTCTCTCCTCATTCCACCCGCTTTGACTCATTACGTCCTCGTATTTTTTATTTTAAAAGAAGCTACACTCTCTAGAAAAACGTGAGCCACGCATTCTACTACTACTTTAAAAATGTCTTACTCTTTCTACTACTTACACATTACACACTCCACACCCTTCAACTCCAACAATATGACTTAGACACAGAATTACAAAATGGGAGTGACAGGAGATTTTGGGGAAACGGGAAAATGAGCAAAAGGGTTTTTGTCTCATCTGTTCTCATTTTTTTGCAATCATCCAGTATATAATGGCACAAGAGAGAAGAGGCACAGACTTACTTTTCTGAGAGATAAACACCAGCATCAAGGATCATATGTTCATACATTACACATACACAGTCATGACATATCTTGGAAAGAGAGTCATGTTTGTGTGTGTGTGTGTCTAGAGTTGCATTTTTAAGCTAAATAAAATTGAAATGAATGAATTAGTCTGTTAAGTAGGTGTGGTGATGATTGTGGATAGTGGAAAAAGGAAGGTACAGTAAGGAGTGAGTAAGCGTATGTGAGAGTGGACGATGATGTTGTTGTTGCATTATGCATGAAAAAAATACTGCGAACTGCTTCAAAGAGTACAGAGAGCAGTCTCCTCTATTATCCGTCTTTCTATGAGAGAGACAGAGGGGGAGAGGAAGGAGAGGAGGAATATATATTGTGTGTAGTGTATGTAGTCAATGCTGGTTAGCACGATATTATACAGTTGATTTCAATTGGAATAACGTGAAGTCACCATCCACCATCATCAATAAGAGAGGTAGGAATTACTTAAAAATATGGTCGAGTGGGAATCGTGAGTTGGGAACATGGCATGGTATTACAGATACACTTACTTCATTTACATGCTGTTGAGCTCCTGTCGGTTCCCCCTTGAAATCATTGCTCTTTTTTTACAAGATGATGCTATATATACACATGTACAAGTGTAGTGTGTGTGTGTAGGTATGGTACACAATACCTATTATTGTGAGTGACTGTTTAGCCATCACATCGTGTGTGTGTGTATCATGCAGAGGATCGGTTCCTTGTGCTTGTGTCATTTGAAAATTCACAGTTTACTCGGCCAACATTTGAAACGGCTCAAATGCAGGGAGAACTATAAATATAAATATTCCACGATTGCAAAATTTTCTTCACATGAACATCTCAGCTGTGTACTGTAATGTAGACTGACTCTCCTTGTGTGTGTGTGTGGATGTAGTTTGGATGGAAAATAAAAAACGGGTTTCTTCCGGCTCCATTGTTCGTAGCTTTTTGCAGAAGAGGAGAAGTGTTGTGTATGTGGAAATCCTCTTTCTTAAGTTATAACATTCAGCTGTTACGAGTATCCTTATTCTGTATACATGCAAACGAAACCCGCACACACAAGGATACGAGTACAGGGTGGGTGGAAGACAGTGGACGTAAATATGAACGTTGTAAAAAAGATTTTTTAGACTCATTCCTTTGCGTAAATATCCCAAAGCTCAAGTAATAAAATCCTTTACACGTGCTACAAATGAAATTTGTACATTTTAACCCTTTTAAACTGTTCCTTCACTCCTCCTCCTCTTATTCTCAAACAGTCACAGACACACATTTGAATATATTCTTTTTATATATATGCAAGTTTATTCCAGTCTTCCACAAAGTACTACATAGACTATGTATCCTGTGCATCACACACAAATTTTGTGTCATGTAGTACTCTGTATCGAATGTCACTTGACTCCCTCCTTTCCCTTTGGTTTATTGCAATATAAAGTTTGTTCTTGTAGAAAAAAGTGTGTTTTTGTGTGTGCGACACACACCACACAGACTCTCTCTGTCTCTCTCTGTGTGTCTCATTGTAGAAGATACATTTTTTGAAATGTGTAAATACAATGCATATGGCTAATGGTTCCACAAATTTTTTTAACTTGTTATAATTTCTTATATTACCACATGGTTCAAGACACAACATGGTTTTTTTGTATGGTACATTTGTACATATAGGGAGGATTCGTGGTTGGTATTTGACCGAAGTTAAGAGGGTTCAAGTTTCAAATTTCTGCACGTGGGTTTTTTTTCTTCCCCCCCCCTCCCCTCTTTCTCACTGTCTCTCTTCGACTTCTTGGGACAATTTCTCTCTTTACCACTTATTGTAGTTGGTAGTGGTGGTGTACTCTTTGAAAATGTCACACACACATTATTAGGTAGGTAGACAAGTGTAATGCAGTGGACGATATTTCACAAAAAAGTCAACTCATTTGTTTCTGAATTCGGATTTGGATTATGATGGCATTTGCTGTGACTAGTACTTTATGAGGACTGTTTCTACATATGTTTCTCTGCTGTGTGTGTTTTGTTTTGTATGGAGTAGAAGAAGAGTAATACGAGATGAAATGATGATATACTTTAATGGTGTTTTGTTCAAGAAAAAAAAAGTAGTGTGGGTAGTGATTACTGCAATACACCACACACAGACACACACACACAAACACACTCCACTCCTCTGTCAAAAAGAGAATTTAGTTTTTCAATAGTGCATGCTCTTCAATCTTACATACATTACTCACGCTTAGTTACACTCTCAAAATCCTCTCTTGTCTTGAGACATTAAAGAGAATTGAATAGAATAGAGTGAGAGGGGGTGGAGGAAAACTATTCGGATGACTAAAGTGCGGGCTTTCAACTAAACATTCTTGAAAAATTAAATTAAGAGAGAGAGAGAGAGAGAGAGAAGCGGTCATATTGTGCTGTTGTTGTTGTTTGTCCTAATGCATAGTTAAATGTGGAAAGACACGAGAGTGTTTTGTACTAGTATGGTGATGACAGTGTATAGTAAAAATTTTTTTTCTCTTTCTTCTCTTCTGTGAAACATGGAGTGAAGTTTGAATGCCGTTTTGAGGGCGTGTCAATAAAGAGACGAGAGATAGAAAAAGAGAGAGAGACAGAGACGGATAGTAGACAAATGCAGTTCACACAAACATGGATTAAGCATCTGCAATTATATAGTGTCGTAATCATCATAGTTTGGCGTAGGTCATTGTTTTGTTTCATCGCCATCACCATTTATGCAATCGCACGTGTGAGATACCCACACTATTCTGTGTGTTTGTGTGTGTGTGTGATGTACAGAAAAGATCTGTGCAGTAGTATGAGAGGACCTATACATAAACTCCTCTTGACTTTAAAATGGTTCAAAGTGTGTGTTGTGTGTCTGTATTTATAGCTCAAGTATATTTATATAAGAGTTTGTTTCTTCAACGAGAGAGAGTACATGCCAAAAAGTAATGACAGATTAGAGAATGATGTGAATGTGTGTGTGTCTATGTACACTATATACACACAGTGTGCTGGATCATGTGTTGTACAGTCTGTCTCAAGTTATTCCTCCACACATGCGAAATCAGTTGTGTTTATAATATTGTACACATGGATACGGTACTTTGTGCCATACCTTATTATTCTCACTCCTCAATGTGTGTGTGTATCTCTCTCTTGATGTGTGTGTGTGAGCACAAGCTGTTTCTGGTCTATCTCTGCAAATGAGAAGATCATGCAGACAGACGGAGGCAA
The DNA here is from genome assembly GCA_009870185.1 of Pygmarrhopalites habei. Lineage (NCBI taxonomy): Eukaryota > Metazoa > Arthropoda > Collembola > Symphypleona > Arrhopalitidae > Pygmarrhopalites > Pygmarrhopalites habei. The sequence goes on along the minus strand of WJFB01003381.1, from coordinate 8,735 downwards.
AGTCTAAAGATAAATCTTTGTACACACACCAGGAACGATGAGCCTGATTTTTTTACCTCTCTTCCTCTCGGAGGTTCTTCTCCCTTCTCACCGTAGTCTGACTGATTGTCTACTTTTTTGATGAGATGAAGCTAAGTTTTTTACACACAATCATATCCAACACATGTTTGTATAATATTCATTTCAAATTTTGAATGCACTCTTTCGTACAGAATGAAAAAATTGACAAGTTTGAGCTGAAATATTTTTTTGTGAATGTTTAGACGCACAGCAAGTGGAATCCTTTTTTTTGTTTGGGATTTGTGTGCCAACATTTATTATAATTAATTAATGAATTTTGTTAGAGAGAGAGAGTAAAAGTAGTAGATGTATAAAGTGTGTGTGTAGAGGAAAAAGTGTGCTCTCTATGATATGGCACTGTTTGTATACAAACCCTCTTGATTTTAATTTGTATTTGCTTATGATGACTCCATTCCTAATTAATTACCACATTTGGATTTGTGAGTAGCTGACGATGTCTGTTGCTGTTGTATAATTTATTTTTTGACTCAAGTACTCGTACACTCTTCACCACTCTGGATTGAATTATGATTTTAGTCGTAGTCAGGAACTGCGCTGAGCTGTGTATTGATTTTTCCTTTATTTTTTATTTTATGAATTTAGGCTTGTTGTGGTAATCTCTTCTGTGTACAAAACACAAAAAATGGAGAGCTATTTTGAATGCAAATGCATGTTAAAGGAATCAAAGTGTACGTGTGTGTGCTTGTGCAAGGAAATATTTTTTGATTAATTGAGTACACTGTATGAGGATTTATTAATAAATACTTCAAAATAAATTTTTATTGCACTCACGTAACCCAGACACACACACAAGTACGTCGTATGGTGTATTGAGCGTCAAATAAAATCATAGCAGGTAACACAAAAAAAATTTGCAAACAAAAAAGGTTTTATGAGGACAGAATAGTAGTTACTAAAAAAATTATTTAGGCTACAATCATAGATTTGCCAGAAGGGAGACGAGAGGAGAAAAAACAAGAAGTGTGAATTTGACCCCAAGATTTAATTTCACATTTAATTAATGGAATGTATGAGGACCATCGATAAAGAAAGCCTTTTTCTCACTTACTCTCTTTCAAAAGTCCATACTGCCCCGTTCATTGACCACTAAATACACACACAAAGGAGAGGAGTGTGTGTGTGTGTAAAGAAGGAATCAGGTTTATGAGTTGTAAAAAAGAACTTTTTTTTCATTCTCTTGTTCGTACACTCTGTGGTACGTTGACATTAATTATACAATTTCTTACAGCCAGGATCCAGTTTGTTTCCATATATAGAACGCTGTACACATTTGGACTGTTGAACTTAAGCAAAGTTTAAAAAGTGTGTACATAGTACATAGTAATCCTGTACTGTTTAGAGAGAGAGCAGTGGCTTAAGGATATACCGAGGTACGGAAAAAGGAGAGAGAGAATTCACCCATTTGTGAGTTGAACATTTGTGACTTGGTCCTATATGTTTTTATGGTCAAAGTCCCAGTTTTTTCCGTCTGCATGCTAGCATTTTAATTGAAAATTCTGACCAGGTCATTCCGACGCAGACTCAATTGTGAAATATTTTTTGTAGTTCGTGATTCTATGTCCCTCTTTCTCTCTCAATGCATGGATCATAAGGTTTTTTTGTACCACTCTCATGGCATTTCGGTAGAGCCGGTAGCCGTATCGGTTTCATTCAATTACGTATGACGGTTGGCGGAGGTACATGTAAGGCACACTTTTCTCTCTTCCCAGTGTACTGGTCTGTACTACTGTATACTGTTCCACAGTAGAGTGCAGTGATGTACAGCCTCAACACAGGTGTTCACATATATAGGTCCACAAATATGGCAATAAATTTTGAAGGTACTTTACACAGTCCTCTCTGTTCTGCATACAGTCCACACATACACACGTACACAGTATAAATCATCATAAATGAAAATTTGGGAATATAATCAGCATACCATCACATGTCTAAATCTCTCTCTCTCTCTTTTTCTTATTTAAAAATATACGTACATGTACAATCATTGATAATCAAAGTATTTTTGACTTGCATTAATACTCTGTGTCACGATAACTTTGGGTTGTGGGTTTCACTTCTTTGATGGTGATAGACGATGACTTTGGTATAAATTTCAGGATTTTTTTTTGATAGTCACAAAAATAATAATTTGCGATTTTCTCTCCTCTCCGGCCATTTACAACTTTATTTCATTTGCTTGATTTTTATACTGAGATGCTGTTTGTATACTACACACTGTGTATATCTACACATGTACAATTCTTGTGGTCAGTTAGTTTTGTATTTGTGCTTAAAAATGTTTTCTTATAGCCCTTACAGGAGATTTGCAAGTGTGTGTGTTTTTTGCGAGGGTATATCTGTAGGTACAAAACACACACACACAGAAGGGACATGTTGAAAGTGAAGTTGGTGGATGTTGATGACTATGACCGTTCATGCATATTATGGTCAACTAGTAAGCCATGACGCTATTTGTACGATCATTAACATTATATCAACTTTTATCATCAGCCAGCCCCGTCATCAGCATCCCCCTCTCTCACTTTCTTTTCTCCTCTCCTCTTAAACATAAACAGCTGCAGTCCTAGTCAGAGCAAGAACTCCCCCCAATCACACTCTGTGTTAAATATAGTTCATTCGCATTCTCATAGCTCACAGCAATAAATTTTATGTGTTTGTGTGTGTGTGTGGTGTATGTGTTTTCATTCTATACATTAGTTATGGTCGGAACTGCACATAATACAACTTGGACATGTTCAAAAGTATTATACTGAGGAATTGAGGCCTTCATTTTTTCCCTATAAAAGCTTTCTTATATTTACACAGTAGAGGCACAAGCACAAGCACACACAAAATCAAAAAGTAGTCGAAGAATGAGAAGTAACCAGGAGCTTTAGTAGTCAGGAGCAGCAAAATTTCAATTGAAATTGATAAATATAATGGAAAATGGAAAAAGGTTGGCAATAAGATATGGATCCTTGGAAATTGTACACAACACAACGTGGCCACATTAATTCCTTTTATTACCTTGTATGAAAGTATAGTCTATTGTGTGTGTGCTGTGTGTGTGTGTTTTTTTTGCACACAGTCCAGCCTTTCCTTGAATGATAATACAGAAAGACCCACAACACACAGAGACGTATATAGATGTATAAAAATTTTTTACTATCATACTTAATCATAATAGTCTTCTAAATATGTATTATTATCATATGATAATTGTACCCATATTATGCACATACAAGCAAAATTTGCGTTGGCTAAATTTATTTAAAAAACGTTCAAAAAAAATTACACACTTTTATAATTCGTGCATAATAGGTAACTCTCTCTCTCTCCTCTCTTTTCTCTCAAATCAATAATAGGATATTTAATCGAAATCCTGAAATAATTATATGTGGGTTGACTGTACACTTTAAAATGGTGCAGTTTGAGAACCGGAATGAGTACGTACGTCAGGTTGGTGAGTTGAAGCTGGGAATCTCAATAAAGTTCTAACTGTGTCACACACACTGATAAATCTGTGTGTAGAGAGAGGAGAGAGAAAAACAGGGTAAACGTTAAACTAAATGATAGTGGTGGGGTCTCCGTCCAGTCTCTCTCTCTCTCTTTTTAAAACAGTGTTGTGTGTAAAATAAAATTTACAAATTGAACGCGACCTTCTTCTTACACAACAATGGCTAACTTAACTGGTTACTCACAGGACACAGGAATGGAGGAAAAGGTAGATAAAGACTAGCATACAACTATTTTGCATGTTATCTGTACTACTATTCTCCCAAGAGAGAGGCAGAGAGAGAGAGAGGGTGGCAGGGATCATGAAAATCTGCTTACATTAATTGTGAATGCAATTCTTGAATCTCCATTTTTCATCCTGAGCTTATTTTCAATTAAGTTGAGCAATTGAGTCAGTCCAACTACCTACCTGTCTTATACTAAATGTTATTGAATGGACAGTAGAAGGCACACACACACTACACACACATATAGGACATGATGGTAATGCTAGAATTCACATATGAACATGTCTTGATGATAGAGTGGAAAAGAAGCTCAAGTAAACCAACACTTTGAGCTACAGATACTCGATTTCTCAATCATTGTACTCTTGCTTCTGTTGTTGTTGTTACTACAAGCAAAGGAAAGGAGCAGAGCTGAGTGACTACTCTGGTACAAGTACAAGAGTTAAGATAGGAATCAAACTACTACTACTGTCTCTCATTGTGTCCTAATACTTGTTAAAAGTTTTTCTTGATATACTTGAATTTGAATATCTTGATTCTTTTTTTTCTTTTAAAAAAAATTAACACATTTTTGAGCTCTCTTTCATTTCTACTGTCTGAAGGAGCATGTTCAATTTTCTGATCCATGCTCAGACAAGGATGTGAGTACAGTCTCTATAGAGATATTTAGGTATATTAGTAATGGTGGCTGATATAGTGGTTCCATTGCATAAGTAATGTGAGTTTTCTTGTGTGTGTCATCAGAGGAGTGAAAATGCACAAAAAAGCGCATCTGTTGTACTTTGGGAAAATTAGAATGTGGGTTGTGTGCCTGTGCCTCTGAGTCTACGTCAGTTGCAGTTGACTGTCCTTTTCCCCGTTGAATTTCATTAACAGAATTGAAATTTGGAGGGATGCAGGACAGGTAGTTTCAAGAACTGAGGGTATAGAAGAGAGGGAAAAGAGAGAGAGAGAGAGAGAGGATTTTGGACTATATGTATACATACATGTTTGGGAAAACGTCTTTTAGTTGGTGTAATTAGGATATATAGGAGGTTCAGTTAAAATGTCGTTCCTCGTTCTTGCCTAGCTGGCATTGGCCTATAATGTGTATTGTTCTCTTTTCGTGTGTGTGTGTACCTGCGACAATCAAAGTTTTAAAGTAGGTTGCTCTCTCAGGTTAGGAGTAATAAGGTTATTGATTGACTCCATTGTATTGTGTACTCTCTGCCTTCTCTTAACTTCAGTCCCTCTCTGCTAGTGAAAATTGTCATATTTGAATTACACGGCATGTACAATAATACATACGGGAGTGTGGGTAATGCTAAGTGTAAATATATAAATACATACATGGATACATGCCATGTGGCAGTTATCAGATGTGTGTGTGTGTGTGTGTGACTGTGTACTTTTTGATCAATCTTATTTTTTTAGTCCAACTAAAGTTTCATCCTATTGATTGTGATTAAGACTTATGATTGGACTTGGCAAGTTGGACTTAATTTGAATTGTTGTTTGTGTGTGTTGTGTGTGGGTATGTGAGAGACACACATGGTTGAGGAGTCTGGAGATAATTCATTATAAATTATAATATGTAGAAAGGGAAAAAAATGGTGAAGTAACATTTTTGTTAATTTGTAACAACAACTCGGAATGATTTGTCATTAATAAATGTACATTTGTAGGAATGGGATGGATGTGTACAGTGTACATGTTCTTATCATCTGACAAGGATGCTGATGCTTTTCCATAGTATTTAATCATATTAGAATTGGGCTTGTTAATTACGAAAGAACAACTTTTTCCATCTCCCTCTCACTCTCATGTGTACTTGAAAATTTGTGTGTGTGTGTTGTAACTTAACTTCACAATGTATTTAAATAATAGTTGAGTTAACGAAGGGAGATATTCGCAACTTTATCATTACATTTTTTGTACAAGTGCACATCTTTTGGCACTGTACAAGTAGCAATTTGGCATTAATGTTTGCTAAAATTGATCATTTATACATGTAAAGTTGTATTGGGGTTATTATTAAATTACTAATTAATTTGGAGGCTAGTTAAATAAAAGTATTGATCGTATAATTCGAGAAAAAAAATTTTTTTTCTTGATGCAGTACAAGAACAAAAGATTGTAAATTATGGTTTACTACCATACACATTCACAATCTGAACACAATTTGACATAACGATCATGTACTGTGTGAGTAAAAAATCATGTAGGTATTACAAATAACCATGATTTTCGGCATTGGTGAGTCGAGTACAGTAAGAATAGTTGGAGGGAGGAGACACGTTAAATTTAGTGTAGAAGAATTGAACAGTCCAAAAATGAATAGGAATGTACTTTTAGAAGAGAACATGCGACAAGACCAAATTTGATTGCACCATCAATAAAATTGTGTCTGGTTTTTATTTATGCAATGCACATGTCTCTCTCTCATCGGATCCCACACACACACACAAACACACACGACACACATCACAGTAATAATAATTATTGTGTACAGTTTAACATTATTTCCCACTCTTCAGCAGCCCCCCTTTGACTCCCTATTTGACGTCACCACAATCACAGACACCACCACTTTTGCTCATGTTGAGAAAAACAAAAAAAATCAAAAAACGTTTTGTGACTGATCGGTCACATGAAGAAGCAGACATTGACGACACGACGGCGCAAGCACATTTAATTTTGTGGCTTACGAGATGAGGCAAGAAGATTCATTTTTGTTGTGATGTGGACAGGCTGTGTGAGGATTATAATTTGTTGTACATCATCAATGGGACATACGCATTGAGAATATTCTTAAGTAGGATTTTTGTTCAATAGGATGATCGTACAAGTATAAGAATTATTTATATGGGGGGCTGGCAATAATAGAACATTCAGCATGTCCATCATGCTGTGCATTGAAAGTGTGAAAGTGACTGTCATCCACACACACAAATCTATCTCTTAGACTTTGAGATGCACAAACTGTAGTCATTTTGAATGTCTCAGATTGATTCATTATGTAGTATGTGTATCGATGGAGAGAGAGAGAGAGGAAGAGGATGATGGTGATGATGATAAAAGAGAGGACGGATAAAAGTGATGGCAGGACGAGAAATCGTTTTTTATGGTCACACAAAAAAACAGTGCAAAGAGTTTTCCTTGTATTATTAGCCAAAGGTACCTTCAACATCCTTCTTTTTCTGGTGTAGTCCTCCTCCTTCTTAGTTGTTATACCCAAGAGCCTTTCGAAGGAGGAAGGAGGTTTGGGATGTTTTCGTTCGTTTTCTTGATCTCGACATTCATCACTGCCGTACGATTCCTGTTTTTTTTGCCACATCTTCCCTCCTCCTCTCTTCCACATCCCTTTGTGCATAGGGGAAGAGGTATGGACAGCTAAAATTGAAATGGCTCTTCTGGCATGACACAAAGTTTCTCCAAGGAAAGTCCTCTGCTGCTTTCTTCTGCTGGTGCATTATCGGAGCGGATCGACGAGATAGACAGACCAAGTGACATAGACTGAGGAGCCAGGGAGGGAAGGAGGCGGGCGTCCCAGAGATACCAGATGAAGAAAAATGGTCACAGTGCAATTTGTCCAAAATGCATGAATAATAATATGAATGAGGGAGTCAGGAGGAGGAGCAGGAGAAGAAAAAAAGTAGAAGTTACTTTTTCTTGAGAGCAAACTTTCAGACACCTAAACATACAATCCACTTTAGTGAGTAAATATTACATGGTGTGAAGGGTGAGTGTGTGCCAGTCTCTTTGCCAATAACTATGTAGATTTGGAGGAGGAATAGGAAGGAAGGAACAAAGGGAATTAAAATTCAACATTGATCATTTTATATTGTTCCTTCATCTCTCTCTCTCTTGGTTTTTGAGGTCCTTTTCCTCATCTTCTCTCCTTCTGAAGAGTAGAGATGAAAAGTAAGCTTTTGAATTCTAATGCACACGATGATGATGTGTGTGTTGTGTGTGTGTGGAGTTAAATGTACCTAAATAAATGTTGGAGTGTTCAAGTCCAAGAGAGAAAGAGAGAAAATTTACAAGTTCATTAATTCCGGAGACAAGGAGTATATTTTGCATATTTAGAATCATTTTGTAGGCTTGTTCTCAACTTATGGCTGATGATGATGATCATCATCATCATCGTCGTCATGTGGAAGTGGAAAGAGTGGCAATGTGAAAATATACAAGTTTTATACCAATATCCTCTCTCATCACTACTAACTACTGTAAACTTGTAGAGTGAGAGAGAAGAAGAATTGAATTTGACTGTATGTGTGTGTGTGTGGATTGGGATGAAGATGAACATTTGAGTAGTGATCTTACAATTCTCTTCTTCTGTGCAAAGGCAAAGGCAGCTGCCTCACGATGTGGATGACGATTGTCTGTTCTCTCCCTCTCTCTCTCCGTCGTCTTGATATTGACTGTGTGTTGTATCTGATAAAAGAGAGGATGATGATGATAATGATGATAATATGTATGACTACAGATATACGTGTGTGCAGGAGGCTGGGAGTTAGAAAGGCAAAAAGGATATATATGTTTTTTTGGTCGATCCTTGTAATTCTAATTCTCATCACAGTGGAAGGATACTAATGTGGATGGATGTTTCTGTCGAATAATGGTAAAAAAGAGTTCATATGTCTGTCTCTGTACAGAAGAAGTGTACGCTGTCCGTATGGTTTGCATTGGACTGCATACACAGACTCACTCTGTGTCTATTAAAATGTACATCTATCTTCTTTCTTGATCTGTGCTCTGTAGATATGTACATTTACAATCTGCAATGGAGTATGATTTGATGATGAGGTTATACAGTCTTTTGACTCTCTGTATGAATAATATATGTATGGTTGGGGAGAATAAGGAGCTATTTCGTAAATAAGGAGTTGTTATTTAAAATAATTTTATTTAGTTGTTGAATAGAAACCCTTTAATCAAAGTTAC
>WJFB01003380.1:0-13439 GCA_009870185.1 Pygmarrhopalites habei | reverse complement strand
ATTTTCCAGGGAATGAGGGAAAGTTTCCCTTCAGCAGGTAAAAATTCTCCCCGGCAAAAGAAGGAAACTGGTTTCCTCGGAGGGGTCCACAAATTCCCCCCAAGAACGGAAAATATCCCGAGATGCAGGGACAATTCCACTCTTCCCGCCAATTTTTACATTCTTCCGGGGAAAATGACTTTGCCTTCTCCTGAAGTTTCCCGTATAAGTTCCACTCCTCCGGGCAAAATTTTACCCTTTTCCGGGGAAACTATCCCTTCTCTTCTAAGAGTGTAGTTGTTGACAAAAATAATATTCATGTCGCAATCACAAATGGATGAGGATGACTCACAGTGGAAGAAGTCGTCACACACACACATATAATTAAGCATAGTAGTTTGTATTATCCATTACAAAATTCCTCAGTTTATGTCTGAGTACATAACGTATGTGGTCCATAGTCAAAAATGTTAAGTGCCCCTCGTAACCCCCCATAAAATCTGAGCGTGCATACGTGTACTTTTGAGTCTATGGAGGGACTAATGTGTTTATTTGGAAAAATTCAGCTTGCTCTCTTTCAAGGATTTAATTGCGCGGAATAAAATTAATTATTTAAATTAAGTGTCATTAAATTGTGAAGAACAATCAACATGTGTCCTACTCATCCTCATTAACACACGCAAAATTGATATTCACTCTTCAGCGAACGTCACTAATGTCAAATTCCAGTTAAAATTACATTTGGAAGATAAATCACTCCACAACAACATCCTTGTCTAATTGTGTTGACTCGGAGGAAATCTCTCAACAACTTTTAGATTCTGTACTTTCAATCATAACTCGTCCAAGTTCCAGGCCACAGTCATATTTTAATTTTGACTGTCCAAATAGCTAAATTCTTTGACAAAAATTTTGTCAGGATGATTGTCACCATGTTTGTCAGTTTGTTGGTGACCTGTGTCACTGCCGGGGAAGATGTGAAGGATGGAATGTTGTACCAGATTACGAGTACCCTGGATAACAACGTACAGTTCAATATATTTAAGACAATTTCATACACAATTTTATTCAGACTCCATAATTTTCCGCAAAGTTTGATAATTTTGAAAAACGTTACTTTATAATTAAAGGTATTGACCATTACGAGTCCTGACATGGACGTAGGGAGTAACGTGACTCTTCAACCATGGCTAGATCAGTCGAACCAAAAATTCTTGGCTGTCACTATGAAGCAAGGTAAAAATAAACGACAGATTTTTTGCTAAAAAGAAAAACGGTTTTTCAAAAACCAGTTTCGATGCTCTACTAACAAAAATGTGGATTACAGGTGAAAGTGAGCGTTTCCTCCTTGTGCCTAGACGTCAAAAATTTGACTGGGCAAAATTTGTTGCACAAGGTAGTGGCTCCCTTAAGGACCGACGTGGTGACTTGACAGAAACCACTCTTGTTTTGGCTGTAGAAGTTAAGGGGAAAGAAAAATTTGTAACTCAACAGGTTTGTTCCCTCTTAATTCAGGGCTACTTTATTTTAAAAAATATTTACACGGAATAACTGGATATTTTTAAATGATGATTTGTCATAATTTACTTTCGTTCTGGATGGACAGTTTAAGAATGAGAAGACTTCGCAGCAATGGCAGTTTACGAAAGTTAGTGGTACAAGTGGAAATTACTTAATCAAAAATGTGGACAACGAACTTTGTCTCAAGAATCCCGGGTAAATAAAACTTTTTCTCTACATTGCTGCCTGCAAGAGTAATAGACATTTTTATTCAGTACACACAAAATAATTTTTTTTGATGTTTATCTAAGAGTTGAAAAGAAAAAGGGAGGACTATTTTCAAAAATCAAGAATTCAGCCATGGGTATCTTGCATCATGGGAAAAAGACGTGAGTCTCTAAACTTTTTCATGCTCGTAAAAAATATGATTATTTTTCTGCTGTTCTGCTGTGCGTAGGAAAGAGAAATAACAATTTTGACCCCTGATTTGTCCACGATTAATTTTCCAAATTTCTTTATACCTAAACTAGACCACACTTTGTGGAGGTCCACATGGAAGGCTGTAACAAGGATGAACCAGGACAACAATGGATCCTTGAGTCTCACTCTTAAATCCGTCCAACACAAGTTCAATCATTCACACAAAAATGTTTTCAATTTAATCCCAATTGAATTAAAGCATATAATATCACAATAAAATTCACGATTGTAATCATTATCGACGATTAGAGGGTACTACACTCTGGCTAATCTCAAGGCCATTTTCATCCTCATCCAACTCTGCATGCTCTGACACGTCCATTTGTACTTCTGTATTAATGTTCACTGAAGGCTCCACTAAAGGCGCATCAGGCTCCAATGGCAGTGGAGGGTCATCTGATGGAATATTGTTGTCAGGTTCTGGTGGCGGTGAAGGGTCATTTGACGAAGCATTATTGTCACCTTGAGGTGGAGGTGTTTCTTCTGGTTTTCGTCCTCTCCGAAAGAAGTAAGGAACTCCCAGGACACTTGTACCAACAAAATTGGTCATGAAGCTGAGGGCTCCTGTTGCTCCAGCTGACTGTAAGGCTGCAAAAAGGGATCCAGCAGCCACATTCCCAATTGATGCCTGTGCCCCTGCTGCCAATGACCCAGCTACTATCCCTCCAGCTCCAAATCCAGCAGCACCAATTGCAAGTGGGACAGCAGCTGCTATTGCTCCAAGTCCAATCGTTGTTCCAATCACAACTTTTCCTGCTGTTGACCCGTAAAATTTGTCCACCCCGTCCAAAATTTTCCGGCCGGTTGTTCTCTCGTTGCTCGAGTTTTGTGGCTCCTCCTTTTGGTCTTCTTTATTCTTGCTGCAGGAAGCTTTGGAATTGGGGTCTTGTGACTCATTCTTTTTACCTTCTTCATTGTTGCTAGTAGAGGGGATAGGATTGGGGTCAAGCATCTCGTCGTCGTCACTATCAGCTCCGGGGTCGTTAGGCACAGAATTCGAGTCAGTCATGTTGAATATTCTGAATATTTTACAGCAAAGAAAACTTTCAACTTCAAACTTGAAGCGGCATTCAGTGTAAAATAATTCTGAAGTTTCTGTGTGTATTTTTCTAATCGGTTATTTTGTTTTGAAGAACTTTTGTGTCAAAATTTTGGATTTACCTGATTGATTACCAAATGAGAATATACAATTTCAAATTGTAAATTTGACGTGAAAGAAAATAATAAAATTGAAGAAATTGAAGAAAATTTCTGTGCTTTAACCCTACGTGGCGTGTTAGAATTTTGACGAAAATTGATGTGAAAAGGTAAAGAGAAGAATATTAAATTCTGTGATATTTGCAGATTCCTACTAATTATTTGAAAACAATGGATTTTTTATGTGCCGAGTACACTTTTGAACAAAGGTGGAGACTGGAGAATAGCTATCAGCCTGAATTTATGTAAATGTTATCTCTACAATGATCATGCAGCATGAGTCATAGTCAGTGGAATTTTATTATCACAGTGAAAATAACTGTTAAAATAAAGGGTACATAATGGAATACTGACCACGTCGTGTGATCATGTATTTTGCAAACACACACAAATGTTGAAAATCCATATTTTCCTGTTTCTCTAATCTCTAATGTAAGGATAAAAAAAATTGGGATGGGTCATGCAAATATGTAGTCATTATAAATAGGACGTTGGACGTTAGACATTGGACACTTTCAATTTTTCGGGTTTCAACCGGCCAAAATGAAAATACCTTGCCATGTAGTTAAAAAATACCCAATAGTCACAATTAAGGAGCAGAGAGAAAAATATCAAAAGCAGTTTTTTTTATTTCATTTCATTGCCTTTATTTGACAAATTTTTTGTGTCTATTGTAACCAAAGCTGCCGATCTATACTTCTATACGACTTCTATACCGGAAGTATTAAAAATTCTATACGCCATCTACAATATAGGAATACATACGTCTATACTTTTCTATATTTCCGGTATAGAAGTCGTATAGAAGTATAGATCGGCAGCCTTGATTGTAACCATTTTGACAAACCCATGGCCTGTACAGACGGCCAGAACAGTCACTCAACACTTCCAGTCTCGTACGGGATGAATCTTCCACTCATAAAAAATTGTAATGTCAAATCTACTATGTGTAACACACAAGACGAATATTAATTTCACACGTAAATTTTTCATCAAGAACAAACAAGGTTGAAGGCCGTAGCACAAAAACGTGACCTGGTCATCCATCTCCTGACCCAAAAATTCCTCTTCTTCACACCACCAAAAATACTTTCACCTCAAATTTTGAGGCTCACAATTATGAATTCTCACGACAATGACACACAAACTGCGATATACATAACTACGCATTAACCCAATACAGTGTAAAAGAAGCAGCGTGTAAGGGAGGGAGGGAGAGAAGACAAATGCTCCACAAAAGTAATTAATTCAATTAATTAATGCAGAGTCAGTCCACGTGCCTCTTTATTTTATAATCGTAACCAATATCCTAAGCCTCTTCTGAAGAATATTCTCCCTCTCCTACCCCACTCCTATCCATGTTAATCCAAATCAATTTTGACCCCAACTAATTAATTAGTGACACAAATCTGAGCACGTCGTTCATTCACCTCTGGACCAAGTAATGCGTGTTCTCTCTGTGTGCGTGTGTTCGTGTGTCTCTGTGTGTGTGTAAATGGCTCAACATTATTCGTAAATAGAATAAAGAATTTTTCTTTTCCATTAAAATTATATAAATAAAGACATTTGGGAAGCCAAGGAGTCCGTCTACTTTTTACACACACGTCAGAGTAGCCACACTTTCTCCAACCAAATCTAATTGACAGTCAATTCATCTCAATTGAAAATATACTGCAAAATAATGGCCATCCTCAACTTTACTCTTGTCTCCATCCTTGCGATTCTAATAGTGGGATTACTGGACAAAACCACATCAACTCCAGTCGTAATTGTTGACGACATTCAAAAAGATGTCAATTATCTTGAGAAGGGAGTGGGTGAGTTTGATTAATTCCAAATTGGAATTTCCAATGTCTTAAAGAAATATTGATTTTTATTGATTACAATATTTATGGAAGTGTAGTATTCATTTTGAAAACTCATTTTGGAAAAATTATTTTGTCAATCTCATCTTTTTGGTTCCTTGTTTGACTAGACACTGAAGAAAAGAATGTGGAAGGGACAGAGACGAAAGTGGGAAAGGATCTTTCCGGTGAAATCAAAAATCTTGAAGGGGTCGTCAATCCAGCCCCTGACACTATCGTTGATGACCTGAAGGGTGTGGAGACGGGACTCTGTAAGTTTTTGAAATCATAAAATAATTAGATGCATATTTTTAATTTCAATGTCTCTGGCTCGGAATTTTTGGACAATTCTTAAAGAATTATTCTTTTCGAAACTGAACTATTCAAGGGAATATTAACGAGTGAAAACATTTTAGTCATTTTCTTTCTTTACAGTTGGGACAGTGGACAAAGTGGAGGGTACTGAGAACAAAGCGGAGAAGGACATTCAACCTGCTATTAATGAAATTGTGGGAGATATCGACAAAATTGGAAAGGCAGTCGAAAGTAATCCACCAGCATCGGCTGACGCTGAAGCCAAAACCAATAAAATCAGATGACCTTAAAGGGAACAAGTAAAGGACACACAAAAGTGCATACACAATTGTACAAATACAAAACTAGTAATTTATTTCGTAGCTAAATTTTTTAAACATTTTTTTGATTATAATTTCAGTCAGGCACATAGGATCAAATTTTGTCCACAGTTAAACAGATTTGTTCCACCTGGACAAAATTTAATTCCTTGTGCCTGACTGCATTTTTTAAAAAATATTTATTCTTCGTAGGATGTGACACAATGTGTGTGTGTGACACACTAATGTGATAGTGAAATAAATGGATTTCAATTGTATTGGTCTGTTGTGTTGTGTGTATAAAAAATCGTCCTCAATACACATTCCCAATCTAAAGACTTACATTAAAAAAATATTGTAAATATTTTTGTCTTTCTGATGGGCATGGGCATAAATTTGCATATTTTTTCAAAAAATAGGTTTCCTCATAGACAAGATTCGTATAACTCATCATCCCACATTATAAGACACAACGGAATGACACGGAGAAAACCCACAACAAATCAAAAACGACACAAGTACTACTTGTCAAGTAGTAAGTAATGGAAATCTTTGTATTAGACATGTTCTCTACTTGTATGAAAAATCTTTCAACTTTCACCAAAGACCAAAAACCTCGGAGAAAGCACACACGGTGAGCACTACTTCAGTGGAGAAAGTTTGACAGAATTTTTTCCTTTCTTTTTTCAAGGAAGATTTTTCACCGACGGTTTTCTAATAAATCAACAATTCTTTTTGTTATTATCTCTAACTCTTCCTCACACACACACACACACACACACACACACACACACAAATGAAATATTGGAATTTCCCTTCTTCCCCTACTCCTCTACAAGCGTCCATTGTCCCGAGTTCATATTCATATCATTCATTTCCTACGACAGCGTCAGAATTACTCAAGATTTCTATATGACCAAAATTTTATGCCATGCTAAATATTTTGGTCAATGGAAAAAATAATTCAGAAATAGAATACACAACATTTCCGGAACATTGGAACATCATATCCAAATGCATTACTGAATCCAAAATATTCACTAAAGGTTGGTACTCTAAATCCCTTGAGATGCTCCAGTAAGATCAAATCCAGGAAAATTGTCCCTTCAAAATTGACTCAAAATGTTTCTATTCCTCCTTATTTTATTCTGTAAAATAATTCCCAACAATTTGTCACCCACCCTTGCAATTAATTCATCCACCATAATTTTAGAACACATTATCTCCACAACAGTTCAAACATTCTGCTCACATTCTTGTGAAAATGTACCACTAACTACCAATTACATTTATATGGGTCATCAAACCTTACAAAATATTCAATCTTCTTTATTTTTACAACACTACAGTCCGAACTCCTTAATTAATCTCAACTCAACAATAATTTCCCCTAAAAATTCTCCACATTTAAAATTCCAGTATAAGTCAACACAACTCAATTTTTACTTGCAGTTGTATCCCTCGCAATTCGATCATTTTATCCAATCCCGCCTTTTCCTCCTCCATCCTTTGTGCTACAAGGACAATTTGCAATGTTACGATTTTTTTCTTCTGTCCTCTACAAACTCTGCAAATTCTTCACTACAAAAAAATATTTTAATTAGCCAATCTTTGAAATCTATGAAATATGCCGCCATTTTCTTCACTCCATTTTCTGCCATCAATTCTAACCAGATTTCTGTATCCATCTTACACCGGAACTTGACCGCGTTCCTTCAAATCCCATCCAACGTTCATACCCTCTCAACTCAAGAAACTCTGACTGAAGTGAAAAATGTTTTTAGGAAAAAATGGCAAAATTTTGAAGGACAAACTTTGACAATTCCAACCCATGACTTACCGGACGATGAACTCGAAAAAATCCGAACCGGTGAAGCATACAGTCTACAATATGTATTATTTCAAGAGATGGCGCGAGCTTTCAACTCAACACTCTTCATTCACAATGATCTGGAAGCAGATCCTGGATTCTTTAATGAAGACACTCAAACTTGGAATGGACTAATGAAAGATTTGATTCAAAATAAATTTCTACTCTCTGGTGGAATTATTTTGAGTCCAGAAAAATTTATGGCCGTAGATTTCACTCAGGTTTACTGGATTGACAATGCAGGATTCATAGTCGGTTTACCCCAACCAATCAAAGGGAGTCATTTTCTAAGTTTCCTCATAACTCCTTTCAGAAGAGAAGTATGGACTTGTCTATTCCTCACTGTCCTTTCCATGTTGGTCACTCTCCTAAGGATCAAAGGTCAAAGGTACAGACCACAAATTATACTAAGTTCTTTGGTCGACCAAACTTGTAAAATAGTCAAGAAGAAAAAGAAAGGAAGAAGATTTTACATGACAAGATACACAGTGCTTCTTATCCTTTGGCTATTCTTCGCATTTTTAATGAGTACAGCCTACAAATCAAATTTTGTCTCCCTTTCTATACAACCAACAACGACGAATCCACCACGGACTTTTGAACAACTAGTCAAGAGAAATGACTACAGGTTTGGAACGGGGATTTTCGTTTCGACGTTGAGGGAAGCTTTTGAAAATTTGGAAGCAAAGGGAGATATAATTGGGAAAGTTGTGATGGAAAAGATGGAGTCTTATTTTGATCCTTCTGTGGGAATCGAGTCGGCTTATGAGGTGAGACGCGGGTACGGGGCTACCCGGGGTTTTTTAATTATTCTTTAAGGGTCTCATTTCGGCTGTACAAAACTAAAATTACCAAGAGTAATTTTGCGAAAGCAGCGCTAATATTTCTTGTGCAATTTTAGTGTAGTCTGGTCGTCAGACTTCCAGACCAGGCCATTGTATTTTGAAGGCAGGCTGCTAGGCCAGACTGGAGTCTCATTTTGAGACCATTGACCTGGTCTGGTTGAAGGTGGGGAGAGGATCTAGGCTGACCAGACATTGGTTTTAATGTGAGGCGGTCTGGCCATCTTTCCTCCAGACTTTCAGACTATCCGTCATCTTTTTCGTGGTCTGGCATGATGGATCAGACTTTTGAGATCCAGACTAGTCGACTACATGATTTCGGCCGCCTGGTCTGGATTTCCAAGGTCTGGACTATTCATCCTGCCACGTTTTTCACAGTCTGGTTTTCTAAGATTCCCGCCTGGAAACCTGACAGTCAGACTAAACTAGACCATCACACTTTTTGATTCTTTGTTGATTTATTTAAATAATTAGTGTCTGACGAATGTGGTGAATTTGGAAAAATTTGCTTGTGTCCTCTGGGCAAGGATTTTGGATCTCCTCGCCCCTGTCCGTCTCGTGACGAAGGATGGGAAACAACTCTTTCAACATTCCCAAGACCAGTTGTTCCAAATGTATCTTGGGTTGGCTGTACCCAAGAATTTGAGCCATTTAAAAGGCACGCTATTTTTTAGATACTGTGTATTTATGAATTCCATTTAAAACATTGAAATAGATTTAATTGACGTATTTTCATTTATTTTTACAGGGCCAGTGAATAAGATTTTGGGAAGTTTAGAAAGCGGAGGACTGACAGTTGTTTGGAAAAATACAGCCAAAAACTTTAAAGCCAAGGAAGGAAGAATGTGGGCCAAAAATGAAGAAAAAAATAAATCAGTTGGGTCACCAAACAAACGATCAAGTCAAAAATATTTTGGTGAAAATACTCTAGGATTGTTCCAGTTACTAACATTGGGTTATGTCTCTGCTGGGATTGCACACTTTTTTGAATTTTTGTTAAAGGCTTTCAAATCTAGGCGTGACACTCCAGTCATGGTGTTTGTGACTGTTCACTGATGTGTATTGGAGTAATTGCACAATAAATTATTATTTTTATTCTAAATAATTTATCTAACATAAACATATACATAATATATTCAGTGAAAATCTCATCTCATAATTTGCTCCATAGTTAGGATTGTGTACAGTTAAAATGCACATGAAGGGTCCGGTTTGACAGCATTGCTTGTACTGGTAGAAATCCAGCTAGAAAACGCTGATACTGATGTAAAACCAGACGTACCAGTACAACCCTGTGGTCCATAAATCGATATTCCTAGTTGACACTGAGGTTGCGTAGCGCTGACACATGGTCCACCACTGTCACCCTTTATTTGAGGCATAAATCTAATATTAGTAATATACATCACTGGCTCTGCGAGAGCACAAAAATTGTGTGTGTATTTCCAATTGTCTCCCCATTTCAAACTTACAGAACATATTATGTCGGAGGATGGATTAGGTTTTGCACAAAATGTGCCCTCCGGAGAGAAAGGCATCATTGGACAAGCAACTCCAGCCATATTCCCACAATAGGGATTATTTGGTATTGAAGATTGGTCATTCGGATTGGTCAGACCAAAACCCGCTACAAAGAGAGATGAATTTGTTGAAGGTATGCTAGTACTTTGAGGTGGTATGGAAAGTACGCTACCAGGGCCCACATTACAGCTTATGAGCGCCAAATCATTTGCTTGGAGTACAAGAACTTACAATTGGTTCAGCGGGATCACTGAAAAATTAAAAAATTGTGGTACATCGTGATTCAGGATATCATTTTAAGTGTTCTTTGTACTTTGTATTGAAAGAAAATGAATTACCTGGTAATATAGTTCATGGTCTTGATTGTACTTACGTCACAATTGACCGTCTTGGTTCCTCTGCAAAAGGGTTGCACATTCGTTACAGTAGAACCAGTAAAACGCATACAGTGGGCAGCTGTAAGGACCCACTGGGGATCAATAATAGATCCAGAGCAAATAGAAGTCGAATTCGTTTGGATAGTTGTGGTTGTTGATGTAATTGTAATGGTTAGCTTGCATAAATCTTGTTGCATCGAGGAGGGGCACAAAGACCCATTTACTACTTTTGTCATTTCATCTCCATCAGGAAATGTGAATTCTGTGGATGACATAATGATTGTGAATGTAAGGCCCTTACAGTAAGGGTAGTGTATTTTAAAATAGAACGAACTGTGCTGGCATGGAGTATTTTTTCTAATTTTGTATTATTTTTGAATTGAAGAGATTCATGTTACAAAGTCGGTAGATGAAAGGGGGAGGTGTGTGTGATGGTCAGAGCTGGTGTCCTTGGGAAGGGATGCTCGGAGTCAAGTCCAGTCAACTTGGGTGGTCCTTAATGGGAAAGAGAAATCTCGTCAGCTTAACCTATAAATCAAATTTCTTGTCTGCAAGTCTTTCCCATCAAAGGAGGACCACCCAAGTTGACTGTACTTGACTCGTAGTTTCCCTTCTCCATGGAGACCTCCTCTGTACCCCTGACACACATTTCCCTCATTCATTAACCTATAATCCCAAGTATCTACACCAACAATAAATTAACGTGATCCATTGTATGTTAACTCTAGGCAAATATGAAATACATGCAGGAATACAACAGAACAATTTAATAAGATAAAGATTTTGAAAGGAAGGAAAATGAGACCATGTGATTGGGGTTACCATACGGATGACCGGCACCCATAGAAGGAAGGATAATGACCACAGTTGACATTGGTATAATTACGAAGGTCAAAATGACAAAGAGTTTCATTTCTGAATGAATATTCTCTCTACGTTTGTCGAAAACTTTGATAATGTTTGAAAGAAACACGTTGCGAACAAATCGTTAAATATTTTGAAATGTCAATATTAGTCAGACACGATGAGTGATTTTATGATTGATGATGGTTAAAGAAATTCCACCAAAATAACGTTTTTATATACCCACAAAGTCAGGAAAACTTTTATTTGTTTAGAGTAAATACTTAAAATCCCAGACTGCCATTTACGCAAAGATGTTGGACACATCGTCAGAATTTATCCTTACACAAACAGTTGTATTGAGTCTCAAAAACAGCATTGTCAAAGAATCAACTGAAGTGTTTGCAGATATTTATCAAGTCCAAGTTTGCAGCTTGTATGTGTGGCAAACAAGTTAGTTCATCCATGGTTAGACAATATTTGTGGAAAGGAGGAAATTTTGTCATTGAAAGTCGTCCAGCCATGTGAGTTCACTGACACAGACGGCTAAATCAGTCATCAATTATTTCAGTGGATCAGCTCAAAAATGAAAGACGCAGAGTCATTTCTTTACTTTGAAAAAAATCCAGCCAGAGATGCAGGATCTTTTAGCATCTGAAAAATCCAAAAAATGGTGAATAAAAAATGAACGCTTTTACGTTTCATACGTTTGTAAGTTGCGCGCAGATCCTTCTGGCAAATAATCCTGTATTCAAATATGAGGAAGATTGCAAAATTTGTGCAGAAAACCAGATCAATTTGATCTGGTCAAATGTTTTGAAATCTTCTGACTACTGCGCTTTAAACTTCCTACGCAATTCGACGTGAAGTAAATGTGCAAAGGGCTCACTTGTAAATTAAACCCTGGTTTCTCCTTCTTCTCCTCCGGGTCATCCGTCGATGGAGGAGGCGGAGGTGGAGCCTCCACTGGAATATGTTCTTGATGAGTTTCAATCAATTTTTCTGTTGCTGTCCATAATTTTGCAGCTACATCCATGTCTGAACAAACAGCATTTTGTACAGTTGTCAACAGATGGTTTTGATCCCTTCATTTTTTGTCCAAACAATTTTTACATACAATTTTTATTTTTTATTAAACCTTTCTCCTTCAAAACCACCAAATTCTTAATTTTTCTCTCGTCCAAGTTTTTAAAAATTGTGAGTCACCCATAAAATTGACCATTTGGAAATTCGTAATCAGGATGGATGGCAACTTTGACAGCTAGGAGTGCAGTATCTGAATAATTTTTATAACCTTTCCAAGTTTTCTGCTGGAGACCCTTAGCCAAAACTCCTGGAGTCACTGCGTTGCAAACTACTTTTGTCCCTACGAATGTAGTACACAAATGGAAAAAATTGTACACAAAGTTTTGTTCAGACTTCTTTGAAACTCACCTTCCAATCGCTTGGCTAATTCTCTCATCCAAAGGATATTAGCCAATTTACTTTGAGCATAGGCCATCGTAGAACTGTAAGACTTTTCCCAGTTGAGGTCATCAAAATTTATTTTACCCACAACATGAGCTGGACTTGTGACGACAACTATCTTGCTATTCGTACATGTCTAACAAAAATATGAAAGGAAGACAAAATAGTTGAGCCTTAATTAAAAGAATTTTTAATAATAGAAAAATGTGCTCAACTAACTTTTACGCGGTTGTCCACAGTCTGCATGTGATCCAATAATTGGTTGGCCAAATAAAAGTGACCCACATGATTAACCTGCAATTTGCACACAAAAATATTTTACCCAAAAACTTTTTGCTTGCTAAATTGAAGAGGTTAGAAATAAAAAGGTGGTGTGTGTGTGTGGTGTGTACACCCAATTGAAGTTCAATGCCATGTTTGGTCATCCTGCGTGGTCCCCACATGACATCAGAATTACAGACGAGGAGATGAAGTTTTATTTCTTCAAACTTGAAGTTTTCAACAAATCGGTCGATTGAGTAAAAGTCACCCAAGTCACAAGGCAGGTATTTGACAATGGCATCCATATTCTCCGCAACAAGTTCGTCTATCGTCTTTAATACATTATTTGCAATTTCTATACAACTTTTGCTTATTTGCAAATCGCAATCATTTTGGAATTAAACTCTTTCCCATTCAATTGACCAGCCGAATTGAAATGGTCCAACCCCAAAACCATTCAATATTTTTCAAAAAAAAATTAATTTTGAAATTATTTAATATTTTACTATTTAAAAATACTCACTTCGAGAGATCCATATTTATTTTTGGACGCAATGTAAACTTTGGCTCTTTTGTCCTTCGCAGTCAGCTGACGTACTATTTCCTTTCCAAGTCCTTTATTCCCTCCAGTCACTATCGCTATC
>WJFB01003379.1:0-13440 GCA_009870185.1 Pygmarrhopalites habei | reverse complement strand
GGAAGAGTAGGATGTTAAGGTACTAGTGCATTTGTATAGTGTTTACGATTATTTGTTTCGAGAGAAAAATATTGACATTTTATGTAAAAAGGTGAAAGTTGGAGGGAAACTCATTGCGTGTTTTCATAATTTGACACACAGAGGCAGGAGCACATTTTCCGAGGACACAAAGACTCAGTCGATCAGCTCTGTTGGCACGCAACAAATTCCGATTTGTTGGGAACAGCAAGTGGTGATAAAACTGTGAGGATATGGGATGCAAGTAAGTGAAAGAACAAAAGATTATATAACATGCTCACAAAAAAAATTATACAAAATTTTTATAGCGCAAATGTAATCCTCGTTATGAGTGACTCTTTACAAATGTAATTAATAACAGGGCAGCGTATGAATAATTTGTTTTAAATGAATGAGTCATTAGAATTTACCAGAATTTTTTTGAGCGAGAACACAAGTCGAGTATGTATTTATAAATGACTTTCTCAAAAATGAATGATGAAATTGTTCCAGTTATGTGAAAGGTCAACTCGTGACGCTTGCACTGTGTGCAAGAACATGACAGTTGGCTATGTAGCCATTTAATTGTTTCTAATGTTATTACTTGTCATGTTAATCATTTCTATGTGGTCATGACTAGGAACCCAAAAAAGCGTCGACACAATTCAAACAAAAGGAGAAAATATAAATATTTCCTGGTCACCTGATGGAAATTCCATTGCTGTTGGGAACAAGGAAGGTAAGATTAGTAAAACAAAATATCCTAATTGTACATTAGTCCTAAATCGTGCATTATTGTCTTGTAAGTAATTTTTAATACATTCTTTTTTTATGAAAATTGATATAGATCTCATTACTTTCATCGATGTACGAACAGGGAAAGTTATTAAAGAAAATCCATTCAAATTTGAAGTCAACGAAATTTGTTGGAATCCAAGTTCAAACTTATTTTTTCTCACAAATGGTGAAGGGTCTATTTACATTTACAGGTTTGTCGGTACTAATTTTAAATTGTAGTGGTCTTCCCTAATCAAACGCATTTCGGTCAGGCTTAAAGTCTTGTGTTTTTTGTAAAAATTCATAGTTATCCAGAGATGGAAGTTCAACATATACTAAAAGCCCACCCTGCAAATTGTATTTGTATTGAATTTCATCCGACCGGAAATTATTTTGCTGTTGGTTCAGCAGATGCAGTAGTTTCTCTCTGGGATTTTAAAGAATTGGCTTGTATTCGTACTTTCACTCGACTGGACTGGCCCGTCAGAGCTATCAGCTTTAATCATGATGGAAGTTTGATAGCATCAGCATCAGAGGATTTAACTATTGACATTGCTCATGTCGACACTGGAGAACAGGTAAAATTGTTTTCACACATTTTAGTAATCTTCTTCTCTCTTTAATATCCTTGTCTAGTGTGTAAGTATGTTTATTATTATACATTACATAATGTAGTACAGGAGACCGAGATGTGTAAAAGTATTGCTTTATATTTTACTAAATAAATATAAAGTTTACATTTTTACAAACTGTATGAGATACGCATACACAGTAACAAATATGATCCGATTCAAGTGGTGATGTACTAATCAAAAACACAAATTTAATTTTGAAGGTTGCAGAAATTGCTGTAGACTCTCCAACATTCACGGTGGCATTTCATCCCTCAAAAAACCTTCTAGCCTTTGCTTGTGATGACAAAGACAAGTACGACCGTGATCGGGATACGGGAACTTTGAAACTTTTTGGTTTACCCAGCGATTGAGTTGACCAGAAGAACAAATAATATACATAAGTTTAGTGTTTCTTATAATATTAGTATTATACTACGTACTACAACTAGAAGAAATATTTTAATACTTCTACATATTTTTAAATATTTTATAAAATTCTGTGTATCATTTTGTGTACATTATCCAATACTCCCCAAGTAAAGAGGATAAAATTTAAAACTATAATTTGCAACATCAAAAAAGGTAACAAACACAATGTCTTGAAAAGTAGTATTCAGCATTTGATGTATAAAATCATGGTCTCATTTTTATTTATAAGCAATTATTACAGGATAATTTTAAATGGTGAATAGAACCATGTGTTTTTCTGAAATAAATGTTGGGGAAAATGGGACGTTAGGCCTGTCAAATTCGTCAATACGACATATTTAATAATAATAATAATTGAATAACATGAACATTTACAATAAAAATGATTATGCACACTAATCAAATACATTTTTCAAAGTAGGCAAAATAATAGTAATGTTTGTTTTGTATTCAATATTCCGCCCCAACATCTATATTATTTCCTTGTAGAGTCAAAGACAGAGGTTGTATAAAATCATTCTGAAACTAATTTGATGATGGTTTTTTATTTTGAGAAACTAAAATGGTAAATCTTATTTTAATCTCGAACTAATAATTGACAGTTGACGTTTAGCTTCACACTGCGGAAAATTAGACAGTTCATAGTATTGTGGGGCAACCTTAAGAAGCCACTCGGGCTTTATATCCGTTACAGTTCGTATGTAATTCTTGGTGGTCAGTACAAACTCATTGTACAAGACCCACTCTGGTTTATGATCCAAACAAGTTGATGGATGTAGCTGTACCGTTTGGTTATCCTTAATCGTCAAGTAATGCCCACTCCGCTCCAAGTGTGCAACCTAAATGTACAAAATAAAAAAGTTCAGCATTATAATTGTTGTAATTTTGTAATGACGATTGCAAACAAATTCAAGTTTTGTCTAAAACCTTTAATACAAAAGGTGTAATATTTATTGAATTAAATACCTGCATGAAGAATCCAGACACGAGCGCTTTTCGAATATTTATGTAATACTCCCGTGATGTAAACTCTGTTGATGCTCGTTTCAATCCAAATCTATCCATGATTCTTGACAATTGTTGTCTTACATTGTCACCTGACTTCAAACTTCGGTAGTTGATGAAATTGTCGTAACACCATTGAGGATCTTCCATATCTAAATGAAAAGAAGAAAAATATCATAATATTAATTGCAGTACATCAATA
Source organism: Pygmarrhopalites habei (assembly GCA_009870185.1). NCBI lineage: Eukaryota > Metazoa > Arthropoda > Collembola > Symphypleona > Arrhopalitidae > Pygmarrhopalites > Pygmarrhopalites habei. The sequence goes on along the minus strand of WJFB01003379.1, from coordinate 10,416 downwards.
ATTTGTCAATGTAGGCAAGTGTAATTCTCAATGACAATTCACAACTTACTTTGTTTGAAGGCGTGATAAACATTTAGTAAAGTCAAATGGTCGCCATCAATGTGAGCGAATCTAAGTTTAGCATCATCTGCAGCTTTCTTGGCTTCATTTGGGCGTACAAAACATTGAGGAACTACAAATTGAAAAAAAAAGTTTGTTCACATTTCAAATTCTTTTACCATAATGAAATATACTGTAAAGTGTAAAGAAAGATAAAAAGAATTTTTGACTACTTAGGCTGTCTAAACTAACCAGACAACATCGCCACGATAGACAACACTTCATTAGAACATTGGAATTCAGTGGAAGCGATGAGAAGTTTGGACAGTTGTGGATCGAGTGGAAATTCAGCCATCATGGCTCCCAACTCTGTCAAATTTCCATCGTCATCTAAAGCAGCTAAATAATTTAAAAGTTCCAATGCTCTCATCAAAGTTTCTGGTGCTGGGGGATCCATAAAGTCAAAATGAACGAGGTCATCCACTCCAAGTTTCTTCAGATTCAAGACCACGGAGCCCAAATTAGATCGCAAAATTTCAGGATAGGTGTTTTCTTGCATTTCCTGCTTAAACGCCTTTTCAGTGTACAACCGGAAACATTTCCCCGGTTTTGTTCGTCCAGCTCGACCGGCTCTTTGTTGCGCTGAGGCTTTACTAACTAAAATTAAAAATAAATTAAAGTGATTAGTACAAATAAAAACACAGTATTTTTTGTACTGGATACAAATTTACAGTTGGCCATATTTAATAAATAAAAGTTACTTTGAATTTACAACTTACTAGGCGACACGAGAAGCGATTCTACACGAATTCGCGGATTGTACACCTTTTGCTTCGCAAATCCCGGATCAATGACAAAGACGACACCATCAATTGTGAGTGAAGTTTCGGCAATATTAGTTGAGACGACGACCTTTCTTCCCACAGCTCCATTAGCTCTTTTTGGAGGAGCTTGTTCAAAAATTCTTTGTTGGAGATTGGGTGGTAATGTAGAGTATAAAGGAATGCATTTGAGTTCACCAACTTCTGGGCCCAAATTGTCGATCTCACGTTTAATCCGTTTACATGCTTCTTCAATTTCTTCTTGACCTGTCAAGAAGAGTAAAACATCTCCCTCCGTTTCTTCACACATGTGAATTTGTATAACTGTACGAATGGCGGCTTCCAAGTAGTCACGCTCCGGTTCAGGTGTGTAAAATATCTCAACAGGATGTGTTCGACCGGGCACATTCATGAGTGGAGCATTGTCAAAATATTGCTAAAATGTTTAAAGGAAGAAAAAAAATCAAAATGTCATTATTGCAATGTGAATGATGTGTGTGAAAAAAAATTTGATTACAAGTTAATTTTTTTAACATCATTATTACCTGAAATTTACCAGCGTCTAATGTGGCTGACATAATAACCAGCTTCAAATCACCCCGTTGTTTGATGACTTCCTTCAAGACTCCCATTAAGATATCAGTGGCAAGAGTTCTTTCGTGAGCCTCGTCAAGCAAAATTATTTGATACGATTCCATCTTTAAGATGTCAGTGGCAAGAGTTCTTTCGTGAGCCTCGTCAAGCAAAATTATTTGATACGATTCCATCATAGGGTCTGACATGCCTTCTCTCAATAACATACCATCCGTCATGTATCTGGAAAAGAAAGAAACCACACACATTTTAGTCCTCAACTTCCAAAAAAGTATTTACGCTGAATATGACTAGTGTTCAATATACAAGTGGATATATTACAGGAAATGTGTTCAAATATTAATTTCAAACTTACTTTAATATTGTTTTTGAACAAGAACAATCTTCAAAACGTATACTATAACCAACTTCTTGTCCAAGACTAACATCCATTTCTTCAGACACTCGTTGAGCCACGGACACTAATTGAATAGAAGGGAAAAAAGTTTAATTAATCATGATCAAAATTTTGTGTGACCTGAATTTTTACTATTTTATTTTTGTTTACAAACAAATTTACTTACTTGCAGCAACTCGTCGAGGTTGAGTACAGGATACTCCTCGTTTACCAACTGACCGTGAATATTCGACACACCATTGAGGAATTTGCGTTGTCTTTCCTGTGGAACAATATTTTATAATTATAATCAGTATTTAATATTTAATAAAGAGAGAGAAAGAGTATCAAATGATACTTAATTAAATCTTTAATTAAGTTGCATATTTTTTGTGTGACAGTAAACAACTGTCATGAATGAAAAAAATCACAAATTTTGCCACAATAATATTAGAATAAATTTGTTCATTACCTGAACCAGTCTCTCCGACAAGAACTATTGTTTGATGCTTTGACAGAAGATCCATAAATTTTTCCTTGTATTCCCATACCGGAAGTTGTTTTCTTTTCCTTAAGAGTTCAAAATATCGGGGAGTGAAGACGGTTCCGGTGTATTGGTTGATTTGAGGGACTGGTCGTACTGCTGTTTTTCCTACCACATCGTCGAGTCTTCTGAAAAGAAACGAGTTGTAAAGTTAAAATAAAATATTTTTTTACACGTCCTGAGAGCAACCGATTGATTTTACATGACAATTACTTACGATTTCTTCGAGTTGACGATATCTGGGACATCAAGTCGTCTACGGGACATGATTCCAACTCAACACTCGTCTGACCCGGTACTAGGTCACTGAAGGTTCGTCTTTCGGAGAAATTGACACGAGGGGTCACGCAAAAATTGAACGTAAAACTAAACCTTCCCTCCAAAGAAAGCGCAAAAGAACGGGAAAATCCAAACGCACACGTGAGAACCTCAGCACATTGAAGTTTTTTGACAAATCGTGGTCATCATGTTGCCGTTCCACGAAATGGGTCTTGATGACCGTATTCTGAAGGTAAAATTCACAATAAGTAATAAACAAAAATTGTCCGTGTCCGAATTTGTGAGACTGTTGATTTATTTTACGCAGGCAATTGCTCAATCGGGATGGAAAGAACCAACTTTGATTCAAGAAAAGGCAATTCCATTAGTTCTGGGAGGAAAAGATGTTCTTTGCAGGGCCAGAACTGGGTCTGGGAAAACTGGAGCATTTGCAATCCCTATTCTTCAAAGAGTTTTAAATATTAAGAGTACAGCTCGAGAGCAGTGTACAGTAGCATTAGGTATTATATATGAAATCATTAATTTATGTATGAAAAAACCACTTTATCACTAAATTTTATTTTATATTCTTCTTTCCTCTATTTATTAGTTATGGCACCCAGTAAGGAACTTTGTCATCAAATTTACAAAAATTTTCAAGAATTGGGTTCATCTTGTACACGAGACGTCACAATTGTTGATATTTCATCCCATACTGATATGAACTCTGCAAAATCCTTACTGAGTGAAAGACCGGATATTGTCATTGCTACCCCTTCAAGAATATTAGCACATTTAGACACCAAAAATATTTCCCTAAAAGATTCACTAGAAATTCTAGTGATTGACGAGGCGGATTTAGTTTTTTCATTTGGTTTTGAGAAAGATTTGAAAAATTTACTCCAACATTTTCCAAAGATTCACCAGTCAATATTGGCGAGTGCAACATTATCAGAAGATGTTATGGAATTGAAGAAATTGGTATTACATAATCCTGTCATTTTAAAATTACAAGAGCCCATGATCCCTCCATCATGTCAACTAGCCCACTATGTTATCAGGGTACGACTCATTTATTTATTTCAAGATTATTTTATTTTAGCATCAGAAGGACTCGAGGAATCATTGTTTTGTGACACATTTATTTTGTCTATTTACAGGCGGAAGAAGAAGATAAATTTGTTTTAATATATGCTCTTTTTAAACTTACTTTGGTCCGTGGGAAATCCCTCATCTTTGTCAATACTGTCGATAGATCTTACAAGTTGAAATTATATTTGGAACAATTTGGGATAAACTCGTGCGTTCTTAATTCTGAGCTTCCACAAATGTCTCGGTGGCACACAGTTCAGCAATTCAATCTGGGTGTCTACAATGTCATCATTGCTTCGGATGATCGACATTTGGATGAAGCACCCCCCGAAGAACCTAAAGTTGAAGATACGAGTAAAGAGGATCCAAAGTGAGTATATAGTATTTTCGACTTTTACTCTAATTGATTGTATGTTATGCAGAAATAATTAATGCATTTTGAATTTATTTATTCCAAATTAGTCCTGATGGCAGTACAGAAGCAGGTCCAAAGAAGAAAAGAAGGAGGGACAAGGAATCTGGAGTTTCAAGAGGAATTGATTTTCAATTTGTGTCAAATGTTATCAACTTTGACTTTCCTCTAGACTCTGCTTCATACCTGCACCGTGTTGGTCGAACAGCTCGGGGCAACAATCAGGTAGGATTAGTTAGTTGTGATCTGTCTAATTTTTTTTAAGCAAACAGATGTCCAGAAATAAATGTGTTATATATATTTATATAATTTGTAGGGAGCTGCATTGTCATTTGTGAGTGTAAAAGAAGAAGGACTATTAGCAGAGGTATGACTCAATTAAAACAAGAACAGACGACAAATTATTTTGAGTTTGCGTGTATAGGAATGACAAGATATTATTATTTTGCATTAGGTGGAGAGCGTTCTTGAGCAGTTGAGTGGAGAGAGTGGAATAAAAATGAAACCATTCAATTTTAAAATGGAAGAAGTGGAAGGATTCCGCTACAGAGCAAAAGATGCTTGGAAGGCTGTGACAAGAATTGCTGTCAGGGAGGCTCGTCTTAAAGAAATTCGTCAGGAAATAATGAATTCACAGAAATTAAAGGTACTTTATATTCTACAGAAATTGTATCTGTTATCTTACTAAATCTGTTTTTTTTACTAAAGTCGTGGTATGTATTTTTATTCTAGGCATACTTTGAGTCCAATCCACAAGAGCTGAAGGCTCTTCGTCATGATAAAATCCTTCATGTTGTGAAACAACAACCTCATTTGAAGCATGTCCCAGACTATATTGTTCCAAAAACATTGAAACATGCCGGACGATACAAGGGAAGAGCTGCTGGTTCGGGTCCATCAACTGTACCTTCATTCATTTTCGACAAGAACAAAAAGAAAAGAAATTCTAAAAAAGCCTACTCTAAGAAACAGACAGAGATGCGGGTAAATTTTCTTGTTTAATGTAGAAATTGGAATTAGTAATGTGTAAGATCACTTAGATCAATTAGTAATGTTTCAGAAAGCTATAAACTAAGAACATTATTCTCATCTTTCTGGATTTCAGAAACGAAAGAAGGATCCTCTACAAAGTATGGAGTTTGGAGGTCTAAACAAAAAGAAGAAGAAAAAGAAGGCGGCAGAGTAATTTGCAGAATTGTGTTTTTTGACACAAAGTACCCACTTTGAAAAAAAAACTCATTTAGCATATAAAAATTGTTAAAACATACTTGGAATTTCTATCACTGTTTGTCAATTCTATTTTGTATAGAATTATTCGCTAATAATAATTAATTACGAAACGATTTTTATGAAAAATAAATAAAAATGTCCATTCTTGAAGTCATCCCTTCAAGTTTCAAACAAAGTTGGTAACATGTTGTAAGTCCACATGTCATGAATCGATTTTTGTACAGCGGAACACATAGAGGTAGAGTCTACGTCTATGGCGGAACACAATGCATCAATCAGAGTTTCCCCATAAATATACTAGTAAAATGTTTTTACTCGTCACTATGACAACGGCATACACTTTCACACAACATTTTGAACTGACTTTCTCTTTTTCCGGTTGTGTGTTACTCTTTCGTCTGGAAGGTCATGGTGTGTCATCATCAACGTTTTACATAAATAATGTAATTAGCAAAGGAGTCTCAAGATAAAAATACACTGAAAATGAATCTAAAACATTTAATGACAGTCATTGCTCCGAATACGGACAATGGAGCTGATCGTAAGTACAATCACATTTATTTAATTCTTAGGTGCAAGACTTTCCTTATCTATTTCGCATCTTTTTAAAATTAATAATAATGTTGACAACAGGTTTAACTGCCCTTTGTTGGTCTCCAAATAATCTCAAATTGGCCGTGTGCGGGAAAGAGAAAGTTGTTTACCTTTACAATGATCAAGGTGAAATCAAAGATCGGTAAGATCCTTGTCTTTTTTTTAAAAAAAAATCAATTACCAGGTGGAATTTTGATATTTGTATGTTAAATTAATCTATTAATATATTATATAGCTTTCCTACTCGTCCTTGTGATCCAAAGGTAAAATTTCTAGACCTCAGTTAAATAATTATTTTGAGTGGTCAGGATGTACAAATTTTTTGACTCTTTCAGTATGGACCCACCAGTTACATAGTGACATGTCTAGTCTTTTCACCAGACTCTACCAAAATTGCTGTTGGACAGAGTGACAATATCGTCGTAAGTGTCACAGTAACTTCTCTCCCAAGCACTCAAACTTGTAAATGGGAAAGTTTTTTTTGCAGTACGTTCCTACATTTTTTGCTCTCCTTTGTTTTTTTCCAGTACATTTATAAATTAGGTGAAGATTTTGGAAAGCAGAAAAAGTCTATCACGAACAAATTTCCTCAACCAGCATCTGTGGCCTCCATGATTTGGCCAAATGAACTGGAATTCATGTGTGGTTTGATTGACGGTAAGCTTCGACATACCCCCGTCTTACCCACAAAAACGAAGAGCAAAACGTTTTTTAATCCGGAATCACCAAATGTTGCTTTAGTAGCCAAGTAATGATCTCTCTGCTATTGTACTCATTTCTCATTTTATAGTTGGTATTCTATGTGAAAAATTAATAGTTTTGCATTGTTAGTCCAATGGGAACAGAGATTGCTGCAGGTTTTGCTGATGGTCGAATTGGTTTATTCCTTGTCGAAGATTCTGAGACTCCCACTTTGGTATGTATCCCTCTTTTTCCCTAAAGACAATTTTAATTATCGACCTTCAATAACATGTCATTTTTTTTCTAAATAAAGATGGCCATGATCCATCATACATGTGCACCCTTTGCATTGGCCTGGGGAACAGAGAGTATTTTGACTGGAGGATGTGACAAAAAGATTGTCGTCTATGACCGAACTGGAAAATTAAAACAGACATTCGACTACACCCGAGATGACAAGGATCATGAATTTTCAATAGCTTGTTCCAGTCCTACTGGACAATGTGTCATCTTTGGGACTTTTAACCGACTTCGTCTGTATCAGTGGTCAGCAAAGAGAAGAGCTTGGGAGGAGGCTAGTGTCAAGGAACTTTGTGTAAGATTTTGAAAGTGAAAATGAAAATGTTATTCGTAAGCTCAAGAGTTTTATTTAATAAGACACGGTATAATCTGTTCCAGAACTTTTACACAATGACAGCCATCACATGGAGAAAGGACGGAACTCGGTAAAAATTTCTCAGAAAACTAAACAAAAAGTTCAATAATGCGATGACACGTAGTATGAATAACTATTTACTATTTGGTTCTGTCAATAGTGTGGCCCTTGCAACTTTACCAGGGGGTCTTCACTTCTTTGAGTCAATTTTAAAGTAAGTTATTTTTGCACAAAATGGTATTAGAAAGTTTTACAAAAAAGTTCCTGAGTTTTGACTTTTTTCCTCTTTTTCAGGCGATCAAAGAATTCCAAAGTAAGTATTTAATCAGTGCATTTGTTTTTTTAATACTTCTGCAAGCAAATTTATAATTTAAAATGTTTTAAATAGTTTGAAGTGACTTACATCACCCCAAGTCATGCAATTATGAAAGTTAGTGGGACAGGACAAGAAGCAAACATGAAATCAAAATACAGCGGAGAGATTGTGGATGTTCGCATGATGGGGAAAGACAAATATGCAATCGCTCAGACTATGGAAACTTTAATTATCTGTACGTTTTGATTGTTATTTGAATTAATCCAACCTAAAATAAAATTCCTAGAATAATAAGTAAACTAATATTTTGATGGTGACCTATTTTGATGGGGTATTTGTGTGGATACCAGGTGATATTGATAGGAATCTTGTGAGTGAAATCCCATGGTCGGAGACGGATGACAAGGAAAGATTCTATTTCGACAATCCAAATTGTTGCATGATATTCAGTGATGGTGAAATGATACTCGTCGAGTATGGGAGAGATGAAATTTTGGGAACTTTTCGGTAAGAAATTTGTTTTCTGAATTGAAACGTCCTTTGTGTTTATTCTTCCACTAAAATGATCACTGATTAATGATCTTTTTAGGACGGAGTTGGTCAATCCTCACGTCATCAGTGTTCGGATCAATGAAACTCGACAGCCAAGGACTCGGAGTGGTTCAACAAGGAAAAATAATGAAACTCCACCAAATAATAAAAAACTAGCTTTTCTCCTTGACTTGAAAACTATTGCTATTGGTAATTTTCATATTTCCCCATTTTCCTCCGTTTGCACATTGAATAATTCTTCACTTACTTTGTTCACAGTTGACTTGGAGTACAGCTTGTCATTGGGTCACATTGTCCATGATTCTAAAATAGACTGGTTGGAACTGAATGAGTTGGCTCACAAACTTTTATTTCGGGACAGACGAATGAGACTCATGTTAGTGGATGTGGACACAATGATGAAGTACACAATTCTCCAGTTTTGTAACTTTGTCCAGGTAAATTTAATCATGTGAGGGCGTATCCTTAATTATCTTGTGAATGCAATTGAAACCTTGTTTATAAAATCATTCTGTACATTTTAGTGGGTACCACAAAGCGATGTTGTTGTAGCTCAAAGCAAGAAATGTATTTATGTTTGGTACAATATTGATGTCCCAGAGCAATGTGTTGAGACAGAGGTACTTGAATATTTTTTCCAAAAAAGTTGGGCTTACTTGACCTGCATGATGATGACATTTCGTTTCCTTGTGTTTGTAAGGTGAAAGGAGTTGCATTCGACATCATAAAAGAGAATCAAAAGACAGCTGTCCTCATCCAGGATGGGAATACAATTCATGAATTCAATTTGGATGAAAGTCGAATAGAATTTGGGACAGCCATCGATGATGGAGATTATGTCCGAGCCATGGCTTTCCTAGAGTCAATTGAACCCTCATCGGACACAGAATCAATGTGGAGGATTTTGAGTAAAGTCACTTTGGAAGCTAGAGAATTACTCATAGCTGAAAGGGCACTCTGTGCCTTGGGTGACATTGCAAGGTTGACCTACAGCTTTCCTTTATGAAATACTGTATATTCACATGTCACGTATTCATTTTGTGAATATTTTTTAAATAGAGCAAAATTTGTGAGGGACACACTGACAGTAGCAATGCGGGTAGAAGCGGAAGGCATCGCAGAACCCGGGGAAGGAGCACATTGTCATGAAGTTCAAGCTCGTCTTGCTATCCTGGATGGTCAGTTGAAATTGGCAGAAGCCATATTTTTGGACAACAATGATGTAGAGAGTGCAATCTCAATGTAAGCTACACTCCTATATTCCAAAAGTTGTGTCACTTAAAACGGGTAGAAATAATTTCTTTTTGTTATTTTACAAAAAAAAGGTATGAAGCAATGCATAAATGGGAAGAGGCGATTGGCTTAGCCCAAGTGAAAGCACATCCATATTTGAAGAAATTGATTGATGACTACTTGGGATTTTTAACATCGTCAGGTCAATACGAATTGGCTGCTGAATTTTTGGAAAGAAATGGAAATCCAGTTTTTGCCGTACATCTTTATTTAGAAGGAGGATTGCCAACGAAGGCTTCCAAGTATTATACATTCCAATTACATAATATTCTTGTCCCTGAATTGAATTATCTTATTAGACGTGGTTTTTTGGACAGATTGGTCATTGGTCATCCAAATATGGATTTGGACTCGGACACTCTAAATCAAATCAGTACGGGCCTCATGAATGGGGATTTCTACGAAGAGTCTGGAGATTTTTTTGACTCAACTGGGAATAAAAGTCGTGCACTGGAATGTTTCAAGAAAGCCAAATGTTATGACAAAGCTATTCGACTAGCAAAAGTATCCTTTCAAAATGAAGTTGTCACACTGGAAGAGGAATGGGGTGATTATTTGACATCAAATCGACAACATGATGCAGCCACTAATCACTATATTGAAGCTGGACGTTTAACTAAAGCACTTGATGCAGCCATTGAATCTCGACAGTGGAAGAAAGCTTTACAGATTGTTGAGGTATAAACAATCCAATTAATATATTATCCACTATCCACGTATTGGAATTAATTTTGTCCATGTTTAATTTGTGAAATAGGCCATTGATGACACGGAAACTGTGACGAAACAGTATTTGAAGATTGGAACTTATTATGAATCAGCGAATGATTATCATCTTGCAGAAAAATGTTACAATAATGCAGGAGTCCCCAAAAAATCTGTGGATATGTATTCAAAGAAGGGTAATTTTTTTATTTTCGTCAGTAGACTATCAAATTACAAAATGACTTTATATTTTC
>WJFB01003378.1:0-13452 GCA_009870185.1 Pygmarrhopalites habei | reverse complement strand
CCTGTACGAATATTTTTTAAATTATCATTTTAAATGTAAGGAAATCTCATTTACTAACAAGAAAGTGTGTGTGGGAGAACAGGGGGCCATAAAAATCTCTTGATCAATGTCGTGGATCTGTTCTCAATTTAGAGTCATATTCTCATTTTTTTTGCAAAGTATATTTTGTCATATCTTTTATTAGTTCCGTCTTCTAAAAATTATCCGCCCACACAGTTTTAATACACGATAATTTATTGAGACTGACAGTCTCAGACTTCACTCAGAATTCAGTTCATTTCATTATTTGTGTGAGTGACAGTCGCAAAACGTCAATGGTTTACTTCATTTGTAATAATTTAGTGTAATTTATAATAGTGTTAGTGCAAAAAGTAATTTTTCAAGTGTTGGAAAATTTAGTGCAAAATGTAATATTTTTAGTGCAGCAGTAACATTTTTAACGCACGAATAATATTTTTAGTGCAACTCGAATTAGAAATAGTGCAATTTGTAATTAAAATAGTTCACCCAAAAATAGCACCCTTAAAGTAATTCCTTCCTCCCTCTAACTTTCAAACTAATTGTGGTCTAGTATGAAAAAATATTAATTGGTTGAGAGAAGTGTCTAATGCTTCCTTATTTATGTAGGCAAGAAATTTTGATAGAAGACTTTTTCTTTTATGTATTTTCATATCATTGTAATTACACATTTGTCTCAAGATTTTATTTTTAAAAACATATTACTTAGTAACAGTTAGAGAATATTACAATTATTTTTTTAACAACCACAAAAATCCTTAACATAATTAATTTCTTCATTATTTTATATGCAATCAAAAAAATCCCAATTTTTACATTCGTGTCAATTTCTATTTTGAAAAAAAACCTCAATCTATGTGGACATTGATCATGTGACAAGTGACACTTTTGAAGGAGACTGACTGATGACAATGAGTACAATGACACATGACCTTTCTTTTACCCGACCCTATGGTCATCTCTAAAATGATTGAAAAGTGTTTCAGTATTATTGAATACCCGGAAACAGAAGTAACATCAAACTTTCCCATGTTTACTGAGACACGTGGTGGCTTCAGCCGCATTCTTGTACTCTGTCCTACACCGCTGACAAGTACTGGCTTTCTTTTTGAATTCTTTAATATTTACTACTTCTTCCTCTTCTGATGACCCTCCTTCCTCCTCCTCTTGTGAAGATGCACTGTTCTCCTCTGGTGACTCCGTCTCACCCTCCTCCTCTGATGACTTTGACCTGTCACTCTTTAGACTTTCACTTGTACTCATACTCACAGAGTCATCATCATCATCATTGTCTTCAGAGATACGTACAATGTCCCCTGTACTTTCATTGTCACCCTCGTCATCCTGTATGTCGCTACCCTGTCTGGACCCGGGTTCTTCAATCCCCGGCCAATGATCAAAATTTTGCTAGTTTACGAGCAGATTTAGCAAAATCCAAGAGGATATTTGTAATCTCTCGAGAATTTTCCGGATTCCCCGCCACCCCCACTGCGTTTCTCTCAGATGACCCTTCAGGTTCAAGACCTGTGAATCCGGGTGAAGAAGGAATATATAGGATTTCGAGGTCATCTTCTTGGGTGGATCGGGGGACAGAGAGAGATTTGGAAGTTGTGTATCGATGTCGTCTTGGATGATTGAGTAGACCCTTTGACCTTTCTCTTGGAATGTACGGGTCGTGCTGGGTTGACATCCCTTTGACTGTTCTTTTCATCTTCTGATTACCCTGACCCAACAAGAACTGTGCTACTGTTTCTCCCACGTCTTCTCCCATTAATTTCTTTCCCGGATGACTCATCCTCACTTCCAGAATAGACATTTTGATTCCTCTTTGGAGGTGGTTTGGAAGTTTTTCGGATTGAAATTCCTTTTCGGGAAAAAGTAAGTGCAGAGGTTTTCCGGTTTTTGCAGGCTTTTCTTTTTTCTTGGGACTCGGAAAGTCATCATCGTCGTCTCGGTTGTAAAAGGAGGGAGACTCTATTTGCGTATCCTCCTCTTCCTTCTCACCTGAAGAGGGTTTGTAACTGTCAGTGTCAGAGTCTTGTTCTCGTCGTTTCAATGTGTTTGCTCGGGTCTGTTTGACCTTTTCTCGGGGACGAAGAGGTCGACGTGAAGAAGACGAGGATGGGATGGTTTCAACTTCTTCTCCAGAAGAGACGAGTTCAATCTGTTCTATTGGGCGAGTGGGTTTCGGTACATTGGTCCAATCTACACACACGCAAGACATGAGTACAATCGTCATTAGTATTTAATCTTCTATAGCTTAATTGAATATCAAAATATATATTTAAAAATAGAGAAAGGAATTTATGATGTAAAACTGAAGCAATAAAACGAAAACTTACTTCTTCTAGAGAGCATCTCGGATCGTTTCATACTATTGTATTCTCTCAAATGTTATTTCTCTCTTTCCACCTGTTGAACAGAAAATGATCAAAATTTGATTATGTTGAATAAAAAATTGGGTTTCATTTTCTAGAAATTAAGAGTAGTGCATAAAATTAGTGAATCAAATGTGTAGACAAAGGACTTACCACAAATAGCTTTTGTATTTCAATTGGAAAAAATGTTTCTTTTTTAGTGACCAAAGGGAAGCTCGTTCTCGGGCAGTTTGTCAAGACAAAATGAAATAATGCTCCAATATTGGAAAAGGTAGAAAGACGAATGAAGGTCATATGAATTTTAAATTTAAAACTCATAAAGTCTCCTATAGTCTCCACGGTCCCATGCTAAGTACGAGAAAGGTCGTTCGTCGAAGGGATTTGTTAGTTTTTAATTTCTGGATCATGAAATGGATTCATGTGTGAGCTCAATTATTACACACACATGTATATAGTATATATGGAGTGGGCATGGATATACGGTCAAAAATTCAGTACAGTCTATCAATAACAGGAAATATGTTTTTCCATTTCAAGACTAAAAATTACACACCAGCAATGCCCTTCTGTCTTTGTGCTTGGTACAGAAAAAAAGTATAAATTTATGCGTATGTACGTCAATACTTATAACTAGGATTATGTGACATAATTTATGCCCTTTGAGCATAGTAGAATATATGTATTCTATTTCAGGACTGAAGGGGCTACAATTTTTCTTACAACACGTTTTTCTACACACATTAATAATTTGACTAAACTAATTCCGATCTTCCATGATGAAAGTTCCATCCATTCTCCTCCCTCAAATACAGGATTTTAATTTGAAAACACAAGTAACATCTTATCCTCACCCCAAGCAGATAATAGTATGAAAATGCCGTAGGTAAGGTAGTTTCTGACAAGATTAAGAAGAGGCATATACCTATCTACAGACCTTTTTGGGACACAAATATTTGGTCAATATGACCAAGTGATACCCCTCGAGAAGATTCCAAGCCTTTTTTGAGCCCATTCCTGTCTCAATCAGTTAAGGGACACGGGAGGTAACGTTTCCGAAATAAGATGAACGACGATAAATGGGCTTTAACATGGGGAATAATGGGGAACCTTTTAAACTCCTTAAATCCTCTTTTGACATGATGAAAAGCCCTGCCTGTAACATCTGCCTATATAAAATTTTGTAGGATAGTAGAAAACTGTTTTTGGATTTATAATTCTCAAACAGATTTATTTTATTTTATTGTCAGAAACCATATATGCAATTTGTATCATCCCTCATATTTCCACAACCACGATGCCTTTTTTAGTTTACAACATACATCAAGTCTTTTTAATAAAGGTTAATTAGAATTCAAAAATATACAATATATAATGTACTCATAATATCAAGAATGGAAGTTATTTTGATCAGTGATAATCCTGTACAAACATTATTTTTTTCATCTCAAACCAAAAGATTCATTTAAATACAATATCCACACATACACAATTCAACGATTTTATCTCATGAGAATATTTTGAGGACCTGTCAACCATTTTAAGTCATGTGCATACTGATCATGTGGCAGGAAACGGATTTGTACGGAATAGAAGTGGAGCAATGGGTACAAGAGACATTCCCTTTCTTGGAACCCGCCTTGTGATCATCCCGGAAGTGGTCAAATAATTCTTCGGTCGTTTTGTAGAGGGAGAAGCAGAAGTAACACCGAATGACGTTGTGTTTGTTCAGGCAGTTTGATGCCTCCGCTGCATTCTTGTACTCTTTTTTACACTTTTGACAAGTACTAGCATTCTTGATGAACTCTGTTGTATCTTTAGATTCTCCTCCCATTCCCTCTTCTTCTTCTTCCTCCTCCTCATCATCATCTGAACCAATGTCCTCCACGTTCTCCTCATCTTCTTCTTCCTCATCGGAGGAGTCTGGGTGATTTGTCTTTTTGTTTGCCGGGGCTTTGGTAGTACTGGCAGCTTTTCGACCTTTGACCCCATTTCCCGTCCGAATTTTCTTCATCTCTTCTGAAGAATCCTCCTCTTCTTCTTCTTCCTCCTCCTCCTCTTCATCAGAATACTCTGGTTCTGTCTTGGTTCTCTTTGCAGGGGGTTTGGTTGGGACAGAAGGCTTTCGACCTTTGACTCCATTCTTTGCCTTCACTTGACCTTTTTTCTTACGACTCCCAAAGTCAACGTCAGAGTCATTTTCAGAAAATTCACTCCCATCGTCCTCCTCCTCTTCATCTGAGTATGACTTGTCAGATTCAGAATCAGAATCGTTGTCTTTTTTCTTTTGTTTGGTCATTCGTCGGGGACGGAGGGCTCGACCTCGGGTAGTAGTCTTCTCTTCTTCCTCATCTGACCCGATTTCACCATCCTCATGGTCATCAACGGGAGAGGCGGGCTTTGCTACTACAGCCAATTCTACAAACACACAAATAAGTGGGCAGACAATTAAAATCAACATTTAATTCCTCATTCTTCTATAAATTGAACTAATTCTATAAACAATTTTGAAGATAATTGAAATTAAAACTCACTTCTCTTTGTGGGTGGCATTATTTTTTACTCGGATGATTCCAAACTTCCTAGTCAAGATTGTCTCTGTCACCTAAAAATCAAAAACAAGAATTTCTATTTCAAATATTGAATTAAATATCACACACACAAAATTACACACTACAGATACAGGCAAATCATTTAATTAATTGGGAGAAATAGTCAAAATAAAAATGAAGAAAAGTTCACTCACCTCAATTGAAATTCAAATCGCAAATTAGAATTTTGACTCTCTTCAAACTTTTCCCAGTTACCCGATAACTGTTGCTCGAGACGTTGGTCAAATCAGACTGAATTGAAGTTGAGTTGAATGGAAGGGTGGATATTAAAGTTGTAGTCTTAAAACCGACACTAAATTTAGAGTATAGGAGCATACATGCAGAAAAATATGGTATAAGGGTACTTCTCCTCAACATTTCCAATTCGCCTTGAACAAAGGATTAATTATTCTGGAAATTTTTTTTCCTGTACCTTTCCCAGTCACACACAACTTATTTTTAGCTGTAAATGTGAAAAAAAGGTGGACAGACCTTTTTCATCCAATATTTTAATTCCAACAACGTTTACATGGGACATAAAAAAAAGTTGACCATTTTGGTTCCCTTGAGTTAGTTGCCCTTTTTGTAAGACTATTATAAATTATTTATATAGCACATATGAACCATAATCCTCGTTCTCAATATTGTCTATAATCTGATAAACTGAAACTGACGACAATTTAATGTGTGTGTGTGTGGCAATAGGCTAATAGCATTAATTGTCCACCTTCCAACTTGAAAAACACAAACTGAGTACATAATACTTTGTGTGAATAAATATCTACAACATATGAATATGCACTGTGTATTGATTAAATTATGACAAACTTTATTTGCATTCAGTCATTTCAGTTTTCAAAAAATGAAAAAATTACTATACACAATGCATGCATAAATACAAACTATGAAATCAGATCTTTCTAATTTTTGTGAGCCAATAAGTGACCCCAAAGGACACAAATAGAATAGTCATACTAAAAAAATTGACCCATGTCAAAACATTAGGGAAATTCTGGACCCATCCACCCACAACCAGAGGATAAATGGAAGCCAAAATCCCATCACTCACAGTAATCACACTGACCACACTGTGTGACACAAAATAAAACTTTTCGATATAACTATAATATGCAGGGAAGACAGTGGACAGTCCCATTCCAAATGTTATACTCCCAACCCACAAAAAGGTCACATCCGTCCCACCCCATCCCAATAAAATTGCATTCCCTACAAACAAAAGAGTAAAATTCCCCACGAGGATCCATTCTGGTCTACATTTGAGTACTACCAAAATCCCTAGGCCACGTCCTACAGCGTATGCCAAATTCATTGCAAAAAGTACTCGGCTCCCTTCATATTCTGACAGGTGGACAGGAGAGAAAATACTAAAGGGTCCCAGGAATTGATTTGTTGTCAATTCCATTCCACGGTAAGGTCCAATAATGGCACAAGACAAAAAGGTCAACAGGACAGACCGGAATTCAAATCCATCAACTATTCTTTTCCATAGGCTTGAGGAGGTGAGCCCTTTCTCAGGGACTGTCAAAGGATTCGTTGAATTAAGGGTCACGGTCGACACATTTTCACTTCCACCAGAAGTTCCTACTTCTGAATTGGGATTCCTTGCATTTTGAGACAGTTTTGAAATCATTCTGAAAACCAGTTTAAATGTCAACCATGTTTTTCACTAAATAAAATAGCATTTTTTCGAAAAAATTTTGAATGTACTTTTGTGCGGAACGTAATTTGAAAAAGAGTCCAATGTGGATGAGGACTGAGATGGTCAGGATGGATCCAGCTATAAAGAAAGGGATGTACAGTTGAAATGGTTTATCCTGACTGTTGACCTCTGAGATTTTAGGGTTCTTCTGCGGGAGGAAAGGGCCCCATATGAGAGGTGGAAGGATTGTTCCAAGGGAGTACATAAAATGTTGGATGAGGATAAAGAGAGCTGCATGTCCTCGCCAAATGTCAATTATTCCAGCAACTTGACCTACATCGTAACCTCCACAAGCAGCTCCTAAAATCCCACTGAGGAAGAAGAAGAGGGGAAGACTGGAGGTCAAAGGGATAATAAAAAGTGGGAGGGTCATGAAGATGAGGACGGATATCATGACTAATTGACGATTCAAAATGTTGTACAAGAAACCACCTACAGACAGAAATACAAATAATATTTTTATCGGAATGTACGAAAGTGATGGGTAATTATTAAATCGGGTTACATAGTAGGGCACTGGTAAGATAAGAGGCTGTCAGGATGGTAAAGACGATTGAAATGTGGGACACATCTGTGTCAAATTGTCTGGTCAAGGCGAGGATGGCAGGTGACAGAAAAGTGTAACCACAACCCTACAATTTTATTCCAAAAAGATTTTTTTTATAGAATAATGACCTTTTGTTTCTGAGATGTTTGTGTGAATGACTTACGTAGGCAAATGTAGAGTAGTAAATGGCAATGGAATGTACAATTTTAAGTTTGTGAGATATTTCCGTATTTTGAACCACCATTCTGCCACTCTCTCCTCCTTCAGGATTGATGTTACTGAGATTTGACCTTTTCAAACAGTTTTTTTCAGTTATTAATCTTGTCTTAAGTTTCGAAAGCTACTTTTTTACCGAAGAAAGTAAGAATTATTGTATTGTCTCTTGAACATTATGAAACAACTGGATGAGTCGGATGAGAAATGAGAGATTAGTTAACGAGAACATTCAGTTAGCTGATAATAAAAGGATGGAATTAAATTTAATGGGATTTTAATGAGGATTCTGTTTTTCGCTTGAAGAGTTTAGAACAAAAGACAGGGAGGGGGGTTTACTATTTCAGAATGAAATTCATCTGCGTAAATCAGGTGGTATTCATGATCCAAAAATTGTTAAATAGATAAGAGAAAGGGAAATAGTTCCAAGGTTAGTTAATACATATAACTAATTTTAAAAGATGTGGACCAGAAAATAATGCAGTATAGAATCACTTAAAACATGCATTTTTGAAAAGGAGGAATATTGAGATGGAAGGTCAGGTAAAATTCTTCGTATGTGGACACACACATATAAGAATCATTTCATTTTGTTGTTTTTGTTGTTGTTACTGTCATTACGTCTACTACAAATTTCCTATGACTGACTGTCAATTTAAATTTTAGAAATACTTTGACAAGTTCAGATGAGTTCATTTTATGCACACAACAACAACAAAGTTGACGAGACTACAGATGTAGACAATTACATTATCTTGTCCCTGTGTCAAACACATTTGTGAAGATTGAAAATGAGATTCTGAACAATCATTTTATTATTATTCATGAAAGCATAATCATTAGACCTAATTTTATGTAGGTACATTAGTTTTACATAAGTTATTCGCTCACTTTTCCCTTCAATTTTAATTTACCTGTCAACAGACGAAACATCGCCAACATAATTTGGAGTGGCATGTTTATTTATCAACAGTTGAGTCTCCTCTTCCGTTTCCATTTGATGACCTCTGTCCCTGTACATTGTAGGAAAATTTCAGTGTTCAACACTGGGTTTTTTATTCACTTCACATTTTTTCATATGTTGGACGTTCCACTAGGAAAATTGAATAAAATTCTATACAGTACTTTTCAGTTATACAGTCAACCATTCTGCTCTCAACTCTCAACTTTTGTCAAAATGCACTGAAAAAATTTGGTTGGAATCTTGAATAAATTGTATTCACGTGTACCAACCATGAACATTATTTCTTGTGGATCCTCTCCAGCTAAGACTAACTGAGACTCTGAAAGATTTTGAAGTTGAGTAGGAAGAACATGTTCTACACATCTGCTACAGATTATAATTAATAGTAGTAAAACACACACACATATAGAAACTTGGACAGATAAGATAGGAAATCTTTGGACTTCTCGACGTGTCTCATCCTTCCCTACTACGTCACGTTGTGTGGAAAAGAGGCGACTTGTTTACAATTTCTACATCCCAAATAGCTTTTTATGAATGAATACAGGATAATCCATTAATTTTTATTCTACTTGGTTTTTCCAAAAAAATTCCATGATGTCAATCAGAAAATGTTCACCACATACACACTTTCAATCTTACACACAATTGTGCATCGTTTCCTAAAATTCAATCATATTTTTAAAAAACATGAACGATCAAAAAAAATTTCAAAAAATTGTAATCCTCTCATCAAAACAATTTATAATTCGTAATTTTTGTAATCATTTTGGGGATTTCCGTCTATAATTAAGTCCTTCAAACCTCTTAATCCTGACATGACAGAGTGTTTTGGTCTGTTCCAATCTCCCCAGTTTCGAAGCTCAAGTACGACAACGAAAAAAAAAATTTAGTTTGACACTGACATTGACACTCTGAGGGTGATGCAATAAATTAAACTCCACTTTATATCCACTGACTTATAATTAGATTACATGGTTGTTTCATGATTTAATATGGTATACAACTTGTTCACACACAACAAAACCTACATTTTGTCGTCCACCTTCCTTTGTTATCTTTGTCAATTTCCAAATTATTATCATGGACAATGGATTTCCTTCAAGTGTGCACCTGGGGAAATCACACAAAATTTATATAAAAGTGCTCTCCATTTCCCTCTCCTCCCATTCCTCTGTTCAATTTAAAACTCCATTTAATTTATTCTTTAATTACAATGAAAATAGTTCTTTGCTTAGCCCTTTTGGGCATCTTCGCCTCTGTCCAGAGTGTCCCCACAATCTCGGACAGTCTCTTCAAGTCTTTGGAGAGCAAAAAACTAGTCAACATCCTCATCCATATGAATCAAGGTTCCCCTTCAAAGGCACTCTCATCCCTTAAGAACAAATCTTTTGAAACAAGGATAAATAGGGTGAATGCTGTTGCGGGAGCCCTCAAAACTGAAGCTTATCAAGCCCAAGAAAACTTGTTGAATTTCCTTGCCAAATCCAAATCTCCATCCCAATCTTACAGGGTCACTCAATTGTGGGTCTCCAATCAAATCATAATTAGAGGAGCTGACCTCAGTCTTGTCCAAGCCCTCGCTGCCCGTGCAGACATTTCCAAGATTACGGAAGAAAGACTCATCCCTGCAAGCGAACTTTTTGGTGTAGAGAAAAATCTTAATAAAAAGAAATCTCAACAATCATCACTTAAAGCTGGTGAACAATGGGGAGTCGTCACAATCGAGGCTCCAGCTGTATGGGCTAATGGGACAAATGGAGAGGGTGTGATTGTTGCAACAATTGACAGTGGAGTTAGATGGACACATGAAGCCCTTCAGGATAATTTCTTGGGTGGGGATTATGCCTGGTTTGCTCCGGATGAATTTTCCGAAACCCCTGTAGATGAGGAGACTCATGGTGAGTAAGAAAAGTATAGCTCATATCATAATTACATATTTAATATATATTTATTTTTCAAAATTAAAGGAACTCACACAATGGGAACAATTTTGGGAGTCACGAATGGAGTGGGTGTTGCTCCAGGTATTTTGTAGCAAAGATTTCAATATTTTTTGGTGTCAAATTATTGGAAATGGTGTCTGGACTCTGAAGTCTAATGAAAATGTGATTTTTTAGGGGCCAAGTGGATCTCGTGTAAAATGTGTTATGCTAGTGGAGTGGGTTGTTCCGAATTCGGACTTTTGGAGTGCGGGCAATGGACCGTATGTCCCACAAAATACGATGGGTCGGATGCAGACTGTTCCAAGGCACCCCATCTTGTCTCGAATAGTTGGGGTTGGTTAGAAAGCCCTTGGTATGATGATGTTTTGAATGCATGGACAGCATCTGGAATCATTCCAGTCTTCTCCCTTGGAAATGATGGACATTTCTGTGGGTCAGGACATTACCCCGGAAATTCTGCTAATGTCATCTCCGTGGGAGCCACAAATGATTTGAATGAACTAGCTTACTTCAGTAGTATTGGCCCAAATCCAGATGGTCTGGTCCGACCCACTATTGTGGCACCTGGAGAAGATGTAGTTTCATCTTACAGTGACACGGATTCTTCTTATGGGACTATGAGTGGGACCAGTGTAAGTCTTTCATCATTTGTGTGTATGTGTGAAAGTCCCATTTTTAAAAATTAATGTTGGATTTTTTAAAATAATATTAGATGGCATGTCCTCATGTGGCTGGTGTTGTCACACTTCTGTTGAGTGCAAAGCCTGGTATGTCTTTTAATGAAGTGAGGACACTCTTGGAGAAGGGAGCCATGATCATGAGGCCTGAAGGAAGGGCTTGTGAGGGGATCAGTGATGATACTTATCCAAATAATCATTTTGGTCATGGACTCTTGGATGCTTTGAACTCTTACAAACAACTCCATCAGATTTCTTAAGGGATTCTCCTTTGGGATTTAATTTATAATTAATATATCGAAATTTTGAACGAGGAGTGTGGTTTAGGAAAACATTTGACAAAATAAATAAAAAATGGGAAACTATTTTGAAGGTCTGCATATAGGACAACTTCTGTTACTTTAAAATATGACACTATACTGTAATACCAATTCAGATAAACTCCCAATCAATGTTGAGTTGAATGACCCAGATCATTTTGCACTGAAAAATTTCCAGCGCCCCACAATCTCAAAAAGTTTACTTGCCTAACGAGATAACTTATGTGAACACACTGTATTACATCACCGATTTAAAAATGAACTACATAGTGTATTTATTGCAGTATTTATTTACTTAGGAACATACAATTTCATATATTAAATGTTGTGTTTCAAATTGTCATTGCATGGGTTTTTACAGTTCCAGTTAACTGCTTAGTTTTTGTATATATCTTAATTTTCGTGTTATATATTTAACAATATATATAAATACACCTTAGAATATGTAAATGCCTATGGCAGTACGGCATTATAATTATCACTTCCAAGTGTTGCTGACTTGTTACAATATATGCACAATAATTTTAAAAAAATTAAATCTTTCACAATATAATCTCAGACGAATCTCAATGGAAGCATCTCGTTTCGATAGTCTTATTTTAGCACACAAATTAAAAGGAAAATGCACTCGGTAAAAGCACTTGTTAGTTTCTTCTTTTTCACAAGGACTAAGAACACTTTTGTAATACCAGATCTAAATACTACCAACATTGTGTGTTCCCTTTTCATATTCTATTTCTTGAGCCCAGATACAACAACGACAATATATTACATGGCATAGAAGACTATCCTCGTAGGAGAAACATATTTTAAATAAAACTTAATAAAAAACAAGAACAATGAAATACTATACGTTATACACATCTATCTATCTATAAAGCAATAGTCAATTATAACAACTTAAGTATTCATTACAATAAAAGTCAATCCTCTCTATTGAGACTGTTTCTCTAGACTATACAACTTGTTAGGTGGTTGAATGAAATAAAGTACAATACAAAACCTAACAATATGAGCAGGCAATTCGATTAAAAATATAAAATATTTAGATACTAACTAGTTTAAAAACCAGACACTTCGTGCTTCACATCGATCGGTCCAACATCCTGGTCATTATGGCGATTGAGCCGGTCGAACATGTCTTCCAATGACGTTGATGGTCCATTGGAATCATTCGTCGAGTGGGACGAATTGATATATTCCACAGTGGAAGGACTTTGTAAACATAAATAAGAACTTCTATTAGATGAAGATAGAATCGTGTAGACTTTATACATACATTGCTTCCTCCTTCCGTTCCATCTGTTCTATCCTAGTTTTCAACCTCTCGATTTCCATGTTCGACCAGTGGGAATCCTCCTGGCAAGTCTTTAAATCAACTTCCGTCACCATTTGGTGTTGCAACAAACCCTGGACTAGCTTTCGCAATTTTTGTATTTCCAGGTAAGAGTCGTTCAATCGCTTCTCCAACTGAGCGATTCGAGTATGACAAGACGTATTACATTTTCCTTGATTACGACTTAGTCCCTGTGGGATTAAATGGCGATTCTCCTCCTCATTGTCAATTTCTCTGATATTTCCATCATTTCCACCAGTCTCCTGTCCTGTTTGTACATGTCCATTCGGTACACTACTAAAAACAGAGAAATGTGTGAGTTTGTACTTTGTAAAGTGTAACCGCACCATAATCCGACTTTACCAATTTGCGTAAAATCTGCGCGGCTCATCCTACCTGTTCCCTTTCCCCCCTTTCAAAATAATTTTTTTTTTCAAAAGGATAAGAAACTTTTAAATACAGATAATCTGTTACAGATTTGATCAAATGTCGTTTATTTAACAATGTACAAAAATTAATTTGAAAATGGATAATTAGCACAAAAACTAATCCTCATCACTCGCGCTGTCAATGTCGGAATTATCAGTAATTAAATTTTCGTCCAAGTTTTCCAAAATATTATCTTCAATATATTGATCTCTATCTCACATGAAGTCCTCCACCTTGACAACATGGTCACAGCACTTTGACCACAATTCCGGTGTCACCTTCGAGATAGCTTCTTTCGTCAACTCTAGAACATTTG
>WJFB01003377.1:0-13457 GCA_009870185.1 Pygmarrhopalites habei | reverse complement strand
GATTTTTTTCCGATTTTTAAAAGGTCAAATAGGGTCCGAGAACCAGCCATTTTAACCTATTGCCCGGAAATGCCCGGTATCGGTTTAGTTGACAATTTTTGGTGAGAGCAACTAAGCAGCAAGTTTCCCAGGTCAATATATTGTTGTTTAATGCTAATTAGACCCTTAAAATATTTTTTAAAACATTTTTTACTCCCAATAATCCGACAATTTTCGGATAAAACCCGCTAATACCCGCCATGGAATGACCGAAAAGAATTTTCGAATTCAGAATCAGATTCCCCATTATATTTTACCCCTATAGGTGTTCTGTCAATTAATTTGGTCAAAGTGTCTCGCAGCAGCAGTAAAAATGGCTTATCCGATACCCTTCTTTTCCCTTCTGGGTCGTCCCTAGGATGTCCATGTCGTCCTGAAACAAATGAAACGACAGATTCAGCTCACCCACTGGCTGACCAACCAAAACTGAGTCTGGTACGGTTTCTTGACCTTTTCCAAGTCTTCCTCCAGTTTAACAGACTGGGATAAAACAAGGGACCCCGGGGACAAAGGAATACTTACGAGTGAGTCGGAGTGAGGTTGACAGGAGAGCATTAAAGATGTGATGGAGGTGTCCGTAATTCGAGAGGGTGATCCAATGACTTTTCCAGTTAACAGCATAGACGAATGTGAAGATGGCAGTGACTCCGTCTGATAGGTCGGTCCTTGTGAGATCGTCGACAAATACTTGAACGAGGCGTAGTCCCACGTAAATTGTGTACAGGACTTGATGACAAAGGTGAAAGAAAAGAAGACGCCTTCTACGCTCAGATGAAGAAAATTTGAATTTCCCCTCTGATTTGCAAAGTAATGTGGACAATAACCGAGACTGAAGCCATAGTTGTCAACTATTAGTTGACAAACTGACCCAGAAAATACACTGAATTCCTACTCAACATAATCACGTCTCACGACCTCCAGTGATTATTTTCTTGTATCAAGTTTCAATTGAGGGGGTTAGAGAAACAAATGACTCTAAGATTGCCCCAATAATCCTTGCCCGCTATTCATGCGTTGAGCAAGGATTGTTGGGGCACTCTTAGAGTCATTTGTTTCCCCAACCTCCTCAATTCCATTTAATATCTCAAAGTGTACCAAAAAGTAACTTAGCTTTTGATCCTTATAAAATTGTACTGCTATTAACGACAGTGAACTTGAATAAAAGTTTTCTTTTTCTTTAAGGATTTTTGACTTTACTTGCTACGGAAATCGAATTACGAACTGATGATTCATAAAGTGATGCAGAGTGGAAGTAACCAAACCGCACGTTATGTACTTGTACGCGTGTTCTGAATACTTTCCACCTTACCACGTCGTACAAAATTGGAACGTTTGCCTTGAAGTTAAAATAACCAGTTCGGGAATGAAGCACGTACAAATTAATTTTATAGGTATAGCTTTTATCAATACAGTAGCCATAAAATTCTACTGACGAGTGACATTATTCTAAATTCTAGAAATGTCAAGACATATTTCTCTTTTTCCATCTCATAAATGTCATTGAGCAGGAAACTACTTTTTGAACTGAGAACCATTAATTACATAAATTCAATTTGGTGGACCTGGACGTGGAATGGGCTTGACCATTCGTCCATTATATAAATATTATATATATTATATATGTATAAATATTCGTCCATTTTAATTCTCATGAAAATTTTCTCATAATTTGAACGTGGAGTAAACTTCTTTTGTTAATATTTTTACGTAACCAGTAACGGTGCAAAAAAATTGAATTTAACAGGCCAGCATTTCAAATTGTAGCGCTCGTGACCAGCTCAAAATTTGAATATAAAAATAAAAATCAATAACATCAAATGTAACAAAAATTTCCTTCTTGACTACTGCCCTTCGTCCAAAGCCTCCTGCCACAGAGGATCCACATCCTTGTCCGTCAATTTTTTCCAAAAGTAGTCATTGTAAGTCCCCTCACGACAGTCCCTGTTAAGCCAGTAAGGAACATCCCTTCGATACTTCTTTGATGCAAAATCAATCAAGTACCCCGCATTGGCATAACCTTGTCTATAACTGTCTTCCTTGGTTGGTTTCCCTTCTCTCCTCCCCGTTTTCTCATAACGCTAGTATCGAACGTAGTCCGCGAGCCCTTCAACAACCCAACCGGCTCAGTCCCTGGCTTGGGTTATGAGGTGGAACCCTTCATGGACAAACATCCCCATATCATCCGGTGCATTCCTAGCATGGCTCACTGCCACTTCGATCAAGTTTTCGAATGCTATCGCGTGAGCTGGGTAGTTTAGGTCTTCACGGAAATTAATTTTGATTGTACTAATCCTTTTGAATGAGGGTGAGTTGAACTCATCCTGAGCTCCATCGAACCAATTTCGAAGGGTTTTACTCGCTTTGGCTGCGTACTTACGAAGGTCCGGGTATTTATTGAGGTTGACGAATCGAACTTGGACACCAGCTACAAGGATTAATAATTGGACTTGTAGAATAAATTGCAATTTAAAAGGGATCTGAAATATGCAACGGATTACCTACGGAACCGACGATGGAAACGAGAAGGAGAACTGAAAGGAAAAATTTTGAAATTCCTCCCTTCATTTTAATGCCACAGGATACAGAGAATGCAAGCGTGAGATGTAAAATTTTGATGGGAATAATTTTAAAATGAAATTTTCGAAGGAGAAAACGCATTTGGAATTTATTTCGATCAACCATTTTATATGGATATTGTGGAAGAATACTCAGTAAATCTAGAGACTAAGACTAAGGAGAATTTGAAGAGCCTTGGTTAAAAATGTGTGACATCCTCAAGGTGCATGAAGGTTCACGCCAAGGGAGGGGTTTTATACTAACTTGTAAGACTTCTCACGAGTCGAGTTTTGACTCACTCGACTCGAACTCGCTTCAACTCGCGAGTTGAATGTGTGTGTGTGTGTGTGTGTGTGTGTGCGTGAACAGTGAATTTTGTGTGTGAAAAAAACACTCAAATAAATCATCACAGTCCATCTCAAGTGCCCACTTTCATGCCCATTTACCTACACTTTCACACATGTTACCTCAATACGGAATATAATGAGTACAAATAATTGTTATCTGAGCATTTCAATATTTTTTTAAAAAAACAATCCTACTCTTACACATGTGGAAGAATTCGACAACTAGTTTAATGAGAGAATCTAGAATGCGTCCTTCATTCGCACCGCGTATTGAATATTGATTTATTGTTGTGCTGGACTTTAAGTCAAAATGTGGCAATGTGGTATAGAAATTTGTGCACACAGAAATGCAAATGGCTTTTGCCTGGAGAACCACGTCATTTAAACTTAGTCCTCATCCTGTCACTTACCATTATGTTTCCAGTGTTGTTTTACCACTACTACTTACTACCTACACTGTGTATTTCAAGGACATATTTAGGGAAATAGAATATAACATTCACCTTCCCCGTTCAAGCAAGAACACAATTTCATTTGTGCAGTATAAAAATATTGTCAAAACAACCAGTATATTCTCATTCTCCACTTCTATTACTCTACTTGAATTCCAATTCTCCCGGGAAAAATAATATTTCTCAAATAATTAACAAATGAAAATGTTGTCCCACTTTCTTTTCTCTTTCATACCGCCTTCCCATTCTTCATACTTAATTTTTTTCTATATTCTCTCCTGGTTAACACACTGTGGTTCAACACCAGTAACCTTGAACTTTGACCCTCGCACTTCACTACAATCCGACCATACCACAATTCTATCATCGTTAAAACCTTGCCAATTTTATATCCTCCATTCTACAGCTGACTCTAATCCTGACGCCCGGGTCAATTCAAACATACAAACACAACTTTAAATTCTTTTACACAACGATTCACCAACGGAAAATCCTAATCAAAACACGACTTATGCGAGTACAACCCAAATATTTGACATGAATATGAAAACAGCACAATCCCGCCTTAATCGTTAGGCCCGAGTTGGTAAATTAGGATCGAATTGTTTTGTATGGCTCATTTTCCCATTACCTGCACCCATTTTTGACCTCATTATCCTGGCATACCCAGTTATTATTCCACCGTCAAATATTTTTGATTCTATTAGAAACTGGACTATTGCTATTGAAAATAGAGAAACGGAAAAAGAAGTACTGCACACAGTTAAGACATTCCGATACGATTATTCTGAATGGAATGTAGTCAATGATATTGCAATTTTAATTACATCAGTCAAAATTCGAGCAAAGGATTTCTATGCCTTGAATACACTTTGTAAAGTACCAAATAAATATCTGGCATTCATTTTGCCGGACAATCAAAATTCCTTGGAAGTGGAAGGTAAGTAGAGTCCTGAGTCAGGACTCCTGACAGAAGGAAAAATTGACACTAAATGGTTGACCTCTGACATATGACATCCAATGTATGGTTGACCTTTGACATTCAATAGTTGACCTTGGAAATTGTAAGGTTGATAATTGGTACAATAAAGTTGACCTCTGACATCCAATGCTTGGTTGACCTTCGGTATTCAAAGGTTGACCTCTGATATCCAATGGTTAGTTGACTTTTGGCATTCGAGGCAATGGTTGACCTTAAATCTATGAAATTAGTAAAATTAAGTATTACCCTTTGTATAACACAACTCTCATTTCCATTTAGCTGGCCAATCACAACCCTTCCCGATGGTTGTACAACTCCATGCAAAATGTTCCGACACACAACAATTCTGCATCATTCCCCTCACCCCTGAAATAACACAACGCTGGACAACTCACCAAAATATCGACAACTTTTTCTCAAAATCTCACTTCCAGAGTCGTTCAATCTACACACGATTTGCCATGTGTTACGTTGACCCTAAAATTTGTTCTGCGGCACAAAACATTGAAAAAATATGTCATATGGAAATTCGGGCAGTACGACTTAGCACTGATGTACACTTACCTTATGCAAAAGGTCAATTTGATTTATTACGTCATGCCAACATCACACCAATGATTGGTGACCAATCACAGTAGACCATCCTGCATCTTCTTGTGACCTCGGTTGGATGACTGACACCCACAATTTGTTTGATTACCAAGCCAAAGAACTATTTGTTACCCTCGGCATGTCTAACGTACAAATCCTGTATAATGAATAATCCCAATCTTGAATTTGACACTCGCTCCATTTTCAATGACCTCCTTCACCCATTTGACCTTTTTGTATGGTCAGTTCTAATCACTTTTATTCGCAGTGTTATCGTAATTTTCTATGGCCTTCAACTTTATTCCAATTCAACTACAACTCTGTCTGACGGCCCACACAAATTATTTGGCTATATTCTTCATTCTATTTTTCTGGTACTCGCACCACTTTTAGCACAAAGTGCAAGCTTCATTGGGAATCCGCGGAGTATTCAAAAATTTCTATACAGCCTATGGCTCCTGTTGACCTTTGTCCTTGTAAACCAGTACCTTTTTTCCCTGCAAAACCTTGCTATTAAACCTTTGGACAATCAGGTTGAAAAAGATTTGCCTGACCTTATTCAGGAAAAGTATGACATATAGGGACTACAAACTACATACAGTAAACTTCAAGAGTTTCTTGACGATCTAAAACATCGATCTGGAGTTGAATTGTACATGGATGGACTTCTCGTTAACAGTATCATTACTGAATCAGTATGGGAAACAGACGATCCCATTACCTGGCGTCAAATTTACGATAGAGACAAAATAGCTGTGGTAATGCAAAAATTTTTTGCCATACATAATCCCTGCCTTATCAAAATTATTTCAAAAAGACTATCGGATTATGAAGACTAAGTTCTTCAGTTCACCATCAGTATGTAAAATAAGGCAAGCACACTCGGACAGTGTAGTAAGGAATATGGAACGAGGGATGAATACAGGATTACTCAAATTTTGGTTGGATATGAAAATGGAGATTCACAAGAAGAACTATTTTGGAAGTTTGAGAAGGGCTTTTGCAAAGAAAGGGGAAGAAGGAGAGGAGCAAAGGAAGGAATTTCATGGGATTGAAGCTGACAGGAAACAAATGGTAGCAGATTGGAGTCCTAGTAAATGACAGGATTCGGTGGTCAAATCAATTTTCATTATTCTGGCTGGTGGTCTCGTGTTAGCTTCTTTATTTATGGTAGTGGAAATCATTTATTACATTATTACGACTACTACTTGAACCCTCTTTTCGGAAAAGGCTCTTCCCCTCAAAATTTGAATCGTAGAAGAGGATTTTGAAAAATTTGGCGTTTCCCTGTGAAAGTGTTTGTGTTGGAAACAATGATGATAAATTTTGTTCGTTGTACATACTGTGGGGAATAGAAATACTGTATTTATATGTAAATATTATATGTATATATATACTGTACTAATTTGTCAACATCGACCTCGCCAATCTTAACGTCAAAAATCTGTCAATTTTGTAAAATGTGAATCTGTTTGTCCAACCATTTTGAAACATTCCACTTGAATTTGTGTGTGTGTCACGACTACACAAAAAGAAACGAAAGTACTGAAGTGCACTAATTTAGTACTACTAAATGATTTTCTTTCAAATTATGCCCGCAAATAATTGTGTCATGAGTTATGTCATGTCACGAACGAGTGACTGTGTTATTGTTCTGGCCTATCGTGACCTGCACGTTTGAAAAATGAATATTCATTTTTAAAGGCACATTTTCATGATTTTGCAGTACACAGTCACTAAGTTTAAACTTTTTTGAGAAACAAATTCACGTTTTCCTTTATTTTTTATTACATCCCTCTCGTACATTTTTTTTGTGGAATATTTCCATTCTTATTTTGAACTCTTGAAAAATACAAAAAATGAAAGTGAAGAGTCTTTGTGATGACGCACTCGACTGCCATATCAATTTTTTGTGGCAGCCCTATATAAAAAGATTTTGAAAAAAATGTTACAATCATATGATGCCAATCATTGATCATCCTTCCTCATATTTGGCTAAACATCGACTGGAAAGATTACGTAACCATTAATTTGTACACAAGTAAACATATTTAACTGACATCAATTAAATACTGTTTTCTATGACCATATTAATTATATTTGACCCGTCCGACACCCAATCACTTTTTTGTAATCCTTTAATGCTGTCATAATAATTTTGTTCAGGTTCAAGATGAAGACAGCCACTGTTATCCAATTTTCTCTCGTCATGGTCTTACTCACGACCGAATTGAGTGTTGGGAGGACAGGATTTGACATCTCAAAACTGACGGGAAAATTTTGTGCGAAGAATATGACAGAGAGTGTCGTCAAAGATTGTGTCAAACCAGTAAGAATTCCTCACTAAGGAAGGAAGGGATTTCAAAACCATTTAATCTGATAATTTAATTGAACGCTTCAATACTTCCTTCATGTTTTTTAAAAATTGAAACTAAAATATCTGTTGATCCAAAACTTGTACTCTTACAGAATATAGTGGCTCCAAACACCATCGACACGTTAATAAAGGCTGTCAATAGTACTTACAAGGGGGTGAAGGACTTCGAAAGGGATATGTGTGCTAAGGATCAAGCCACGTCCAATAAATTAGTGAACAATGTCATGGGCCTGGACAAAAAAGTTTTAGACCAAAAGAAAACTCAAGCATGTCTCATCGGAAAACTTCCACTCCTCACGGGAAAATGAAAGTCCTCTTCAATCTTTTTAGTTTTTTCTTGTAACAAAATTCCAAAATGGGACCAGAAACTATTACTTTATTACGAGTCAATCGTATTGACTCAACAAAATTATGAATTCAATTCTATTAATCTTTTCGACCTCACTCAAGAGTCATGAGTCAAGACTCGAGTCTCCAATTTTGTCAAACGTCATGCGTCATTGAAAAATTTATGAAATTAAATGCATACCAGTGGTATGATACCACTCAAGTTTGTTTTGGTTCTCATGTGCATTGAAATATTCTCTTCAGTTTTCAAAAAATAAGAATTAATAAGTTAATTGACCATTTTGTAGAATTACAAACTTGAAAATCCCCCAAAAGTTATGACTTCAATAACAATTTCGGAGAAACCCGAAACTCTACTATCTAATAGTCAAAGACTTTGACTAAAAGCAAAGAGACTACAATATAAATCAAATGGACAAAGGAGACTAGACAGAAAAGGGACCACTAGAGAAAACAATTTATTAAATTCCTGGCTAAAAGATTTTTTCTCATGTTTTATCCGCAGCATTTCTTACTTCTATTCATTTTCCTCCCTGCTGTCCAAAAAAGTTTTGCACATTCTTTGATTGACTTGACATCTCATACGAAACTAATTGTTTTCAGTCCTCCAAATAAAACAGACAATTCATTATTCCTTCAAAAACTCCATGCACTCCAAATCCCATCAATACTACTAACAACTGTTAATCTGAATGGGAATGATGTTGGCTTTCGAAATAATTCAAAATATGGCGGGAGTTCTTCCACAATTTTATTTCTACAACCAGCCAGTCCACAACCCACAGCTACAAATACGATTCAAATTTTTGAAACATTTTTCTCCCGCTGTCATAAATTTAAATTCGACATTATGAACGACATTTTCATCATATTGTCGATGGTAACTATGGCAACGCGATCAAAAACAGCGATCACTCCATCTCATATGAATTCTTTGCTCACAGAAGTTTCAACAAAAATAGTCGATGATGTTCACGCAACAAAGGTTGCTTCTGCTCCTATCCAAAGTTATCACATGACCTTTGACCTGTCAACAATGACCACGATGTCAACCTCTATTTTCGACATTTTTGTTATCTCAAACCAAGTTCATGTGAGTTTGACCCCTGCCAATTTTGTTCATCCAAAAATTCCTGACAACAAGGTCAATTTTTCTTTTGCAAAGCAATTGAAATTGTGGCACCATCATCAGCGACCAAAATTACCCAATGGTGGTCGCGGCGAAATGGACATTTGGATTAGCACAACATTTCATTATTTAATTCAGCCAAAATTAGTTAAAAAATCATGGGAACAAAAAGAGCGGGATATGTTGATCAAAAAAGATTTTTTGGGAGTCATGCTTAAAATCCACGATTTCATTGGTTCATTCGCAAATTTTTCAATCATATACAAAGCAGTAGAACATGACGAAGCAATTGGTCGAATATTGTCGCGGTCACACGTGCAGAGTCAAATGCCGCCGTCGCAACTGAAAGACGAAAAAGTATCGTCTCCTCTACAGAAAAATAATAAATTGTCGCAAATAAAACAGGAAGGTCGAATGTCGCCATCAGATGGAAAAGGTCAAAAAATGTCGCCACAAAGTCAAGAAAGCCAGAAAATGTCGCCACTACAACCACATGAAAAATGTCTCGCTTGCCTTATAACTCCATTCCTCGTTTCCTATCATATGGGCCTTATCCCTCACATGCCCTTTGACCTTCTAATCAAATTTGACGACTATTATTACGTCATCATGTACATAAATGACCGCACTGCTAAAATCTCTCCACTTTTTTCAGTTCTTTTACCTTTCCATTCTCTTGTTTGGATTTTCATTTTATTTGGCTCCGCCGCTTCCGCCGCCATCCTTATTTTAAAACGGAAGGGGTCATCATCCGACCTTTCCAACTCGTTTCTTCAAATATATAGACCCTTCGTCCTTCAAATGCATGATGAAGCGCCCATGCCCTGCGCGCACTCAAAAAAAACCAGAGACGACGTCGAGAATCTTAGACCATGTCAGAAAACTAACGAAACGCCTCTTGACCCTCAACCAACCCTTGACACAGATGAGACCCTTGAAGGGTCCCACCCTTGGTTTTACATCTTTTGGTCATTCTTCGCTATCCTCCTTGCACAATTCTATCTCTGCGAACTCAAAAGTGGTCAACTCATCCCCACATCCCACGAATCGGATTACTCACTTCAAGATTTAGTGGATGAACTTGGATTCAAATTTACCGGTTGGGATCAACATAATTACGTAGCTGAATTGAGTAGCTTTGAAGAAGAAGGGAGAAAATCAGAGTCAACAAATTTCATTCTACGTCATTGGGACAAGTCAAAAGAGTTTAAAGAAAGATTGGCTTATTTAGTTCCTCATTTTCTGAGGAACGACGTCCGGATTCTCACACTCATAGAATTTCGAAGGAATTTGTACATCCTTCGGAAACAGTTATGGATAAATGCTTACACTTTCGTGTGGAACGGACCAAGAGCCGATTTGATAAAGGAAGGGATCATGTCTGGACTGGAGAGTGGGATATTCAAATTTTGGACTTACATTTTGCTAGATGTTTCATTGTGGAAGTTGAAAAGTTCGGGAATCCCAGATCGAAGATTGTGGCCCAGGAAAATTAAAGATTTGGAAGAACAGGAGAATCAAGAGAAATTGGGAACGATCAATAATTCATTGAGTCAATCAGCGGGACAAATTGTGGGATTCGGGATGGCTATCGCTCTGGGTATATTTGTGCTGGAACTTATTTGGAAAAGAAAGAAGAGGAGCTCTTCAAAGAAAAAAGTTGATGGTTGACTGGAAGAAAGTAAAATTAGTTTGGTGAGAAGAATGGAGAGGAGTAGAAACGTATGTCTTTGTGATTGACAACAAAATGAGAGTATATATAAAACTAGGAAATATTCTACAGTAGGAAAGATTCTACATACCGTATTTTCTTTAATAGAGCCCCTGGGGCTCTATTTAATTTTTCCTCAAGTCAGTTGTAACGTGCAAATTTGTAAAAAATTTCAAAACGTTTTTAGTAATTTTCCCTGAGTTTTAATGCAATTTAAAACATTCATAGCACTATTATTCAATGAAAGATACAATCATTCAGAGACAGAAAATGCAGATGGAGGCATAGCTTCGTCGTCTGACGAGTGTTCATCTGATGAAAGATCAATGATTACTCCTTCAGGCTCCTCATTCAATTGAACACAATTTTCTCGAGCTCCGTCACGGTAGTCTTGAAGGATTTGCCATGCTTCTCTACAGGGTTGACCAACCTTCATACAGTGGATTTCTTGATCTTCGGATCCATCTGGAGCAGTTGTTTGTCCACAAGCTTTGAATGAGTGCCTAATTAATTCTGCCGATAGTCCATACCAAGTTTCTTTCACCCAGTCAACAATGAGTGGTAGTGGTGCTGCCCGCAGACTTCCCCCCTCCGTATAGGTCATGTTTTCCTCGTTGTTCATCCAATCATTGTAAAGTTCAATTAGTTTTTCTTTGAACGGTTTCTTCCAACTTAACTTTGGGGCTTGAATGTACCTTGTACATCCAGCTGGGGTGACTGCCATGGTTGAATTAAAATTTTTGAAGTGACTTTTCGCTGCGGCACTCAAATGAGCCCTGAACATAATATTTTTTGGAAATTTTCAAATAACAACAACACAATTCAGAAATTTAGAAAAAATTATTAATTTTCAGAATTTACGTTGCAGAATCCCAAACAAGCAAACGATTTTTGAAAGCCAGTGTGCCATACACCGTGTCAAGCCAGTCCATAGCCAATTCCTCCTTTATCCATCCATTTGAACTGCTTCGAATTACAGCATCCGGCGTCCCCTTCAGTCGATTCACTTCTCGAATTGCTCCCTTAAAAATTATGTACGGCTTTAGTTTCCGTCCATCTCCACAAGCAGCTAGAGCAGCAGTCACGTGTGGTTTCTCATGTTCAGTTGATTTGATATTGACAGTTTTGGCCCTCACTTTTTCCACTGTAGTATCTCCCACCACGTCGAAGTATACAG
The DNA here is from genome assembly GCA_009870185.1 of Pygmarrhopalites habei. Lineage (NCBI taxonomy): Eukaryota > Metazoa > Arthropoda > Collembola > Symphypleona > Arrhopalitidae > Pygmarrhopalites > Pygmarrhopalites habei. The sequence continues at coordinate 1,748 of WJFB01003377.1, read as the reverse complement.
CTGTCTCATCCATTCCCACTACATCAGCATTGTCAACTCTATTTTAACTTCTGATGTTAGAGTTGAAAACTACGAAGGAAGCTAACTTTTCACACAATTGGTCTGGATCTTTTTGAGCCGTTATTGTTCTACGACAGAGCGAGAAATTGTTTCTGTTCATAAATTTATCCAACCAACCAAGACTGGCTTTGAATATTGGACCATCCTCGTCTCCAAACACTTTGTACAGATCATCAGCCTTTTTGAGGATCCTTTTTCTAGACACCTTGTGACCTTGATCTCGTTCAAATGTGATCCATTCGGCCAATTCTATTCATTTCCAGGCAGTACAATTTTCTTCCCCCACCGACTTGACACTTCCTGCTCTTGCCATGAACTTTTATCGTCTCGTCTAAAATATAATGAGTTCATAAATGATGGCATGTTATTCAGAATAAAAATTGCATAAATGATTCTATCTTTAACATACCAATTCAACTTTTTGTTTTCTCCAAAGTCGGACGGACTGCCTATCAATTTGATAATGTTTAGCGGCTGCTGATATAGAACTACGTTCATTGTACTTAATTACTTTTAATTTAAACTCGGCTTTATATGATTTACGCATTTTGGCTCAAGTTTGCAAATTATATCTACTTTAGAATCTGCAGAATTTTGAATTAGTGGCCAAAAGGTTTAACCGTCGTTTTTTGATTGCGTTGTTGACATGCTCTTGCGCATAATATCTGGGTAATTGAGTTTGACATTTTTATGCATGGGGCTCTATTGGAGACTGGGGTTTTATTGGAGAGTGGGGTTTATTAGAGAAAATACGGTATTAGTAAAAGGTGAAAAATCATGAATTTTCAGTGAAAAATTTTCATTTTGAATTTTCTGCTTTGCCAAAGTTACATAATTTTTACAGAAGCCTTAGTCCTACATTGTGTGGCTCTTTCAAAACCGAAACATTCACAAATGTGTAATAAGTGTAATAAATGTTTTTAGTCAATTTTAACTTGTAGACATAGCCCATGTCACATAAGGTTAGGTGCATATTATATATGAATGTATTTTTGACCAGTCGCAAATAAACAGAAATGCAGTTTGTGTGTGTGACTATTCTTACATAATTAAAATCACTACTTCAAATTTAAATACATTCCACACACACAACGAATAGTGCAAAATTATCAAGAATTCATGGGAAATGGGGGTGCAATGAATATGAGAAAACTAGATGGCCATAAGCACACAGATGAGAAAGGCGGGGAAATATTCCATAACATTGTGACTTCAATGATAGGTATCAGGACCTTTCATCCAAAGCCACTTCATCCAATGACATTTCATCCACTTGCATTTTCAATCCCACTTTATCCTCCGTCGATCCTACTTTCCTTCGACTCTTTCCCTGCTTTCTAAGACCTTCTCGTAAAGACACATAACGTAAATATTTCTACGTATTATTAGTCGTGTTTTTCGTGGATTTGACAATTCCGTCATATATATTTTACGTGATGGACCTGGTATAATTTATCTCGCGAAAAATACGAGTGGTCACTGTAACCTGTTCCGGTTTAGGTGAAATCACGTAAACTTGACTAAGATGCTCGTTGCATTGACAAGACTCCCTTGGTGAAAGAGAACGATTTTTGAAAATGTGTGTGAAGTTAGAGCAAAAATGAAAAACAACTAGAGGTGTGCAAATGTGAAACTTCTTGTCATTCATTTTTCAGCATGTTTCTGATTATTAATTAAGGGTTTAGATA
>WJFB01003376.1:0-13457 GCA_009870185.1 Pygmarrhopalites habei | reverse complement strand
CTTGTGAACATGCCCAAAACCTAAACTTTTGTAGATAAGGACACAATCTAGAAAAGATTCTCAATTTTGTATCGTAAACAATAAACAGATTATGGATCACGAGGAAGCAACCATCAAACAGTTTTTGTACACTGTTCAATTTTATCAGCTACGATTTTAAATACAAACAATAATTGGTTATACAGTAGTAAACTACAAACTTTATCATTCTTTAGAGACTACTTTACACATGTATGACAAATTTACATGACCACAAATTGATATAAACCAACAATAGTCCTGACTGATTGGCTTTGTTATAGCTAAAATAACTACTGCAGCTCTGATAAAATGTAATGATATTATGTCCCTTTTCAATGAATGAAAGTAGTGCATTGTGCTCAGTCATTAAAGTACTTCAAAATGATGTTGTTCACATCATTTCTATTAAAATTCTTCTTGTTTTAGCATGTATTTACAACAATAAAATAATTGACAACAATTTGTTGTACTTAAATATGTACTTATTAAAATCAAAGTCAAAATTAAGTATGATGACGGCAAAATGTTGTAAATAACTATTTATAAGACAATCCGTTCATTAATCATGAATAAGCACAAGTCAACCAAGGAAATGAATACAAAAAATTTAATTACCCAAAATGGACTTCCACAAAAATCATCCATATTTCTTGAGAGTATATTGATTAAATGATCAAATTAAGCACAGTTGACATGAAGACACTCTGACTATGAACACTATAATAACTCAATTTAAATTACAGGTCAAAATTGAGTTACAGCAACTATTATTTGCACCATTAACTTTTATTAAGTAGCACCACACTCACTCGTCTTCTCCGATTGTCTTTACAGAGAAGAAGTACAAAAGGTGAAAGGGTAAAAGCGAACTCCACTACATGTCTAGGTAATTTTGTGACAGAGAAACTCTAATTAAAAGTAAATAAAGAGGTGAAACTAAGATGACGAGATCCACTCGACCGGTCTCTCTGAACGCTGAACGCAGAGTGATCCTTCAAAAAAAGTTCTCCTGCCAAACACACCTTACTTGCGAATGTAGCATGATTTATTCTTATTCAGTTAAATGTTATAATATAAAACACACACAATTACATAAAATGTCAATTCGAAACAATAACATTATTTCTACACTCACCAGATTAATACAAAAGATTATCTGAAGTAAACGGAAACAGAGCTTACTATAAGAACACTTTGCACATTTGGCAGATTTAAGTAAAACATGCGTCTATACTGAAAAATAATTCAGTAACATTACAGTATTTACATGTCATTGTCGGAAGCGATACAACAAGAAATAATCAACTATTTTAACTATGATAAATTATATGTACAAGATGATTATTCCATGGTAGGAATATATTATTGGTAACGTAAAATAATAATTGGAAATTGTTTTTAAAAAAGTCTTACAATTTAAACATACGGTCATCTTTAAAGGTACATATAAGGGTGTTTCATCAACCATGAGTCTGGAAAAATAGCGATATTGTGATTTGACAGTGCCTTGGCTATCAAAAGATATGTCAAAGAGATTGTAAAGGGTTCCAGTGAAGAGGGTCCCCCACAAATTTGAATATGTATGGCTGAAATTTTTTTTGATCATAAGTCGAGTCACTTTTTTAAATACCTTGTACAACAACAACATACAGTTACAATTTCCCTTACATACTTACATGTCATGTTGTGATATATTATACATCTTTGACTTTGTTACTAATCTTTTCATTATTAAGTAGTCTATTTTCACACGTGCAATTTAAAAATAGATTATTGTTACATTGCTCGACGACTTGTATACTTACTATAAATGTACAACAATTTTCATTTTTATATACAAACCATGTTGTATTAATTTGTCACATTTGGATTAATCATATAGTCACTAAATAACACGTTACATCATTAAGGAATAGCTGCTTTCAATTTCGTACTAGAGCATGAAAGCTCTTTAAGCAACTCACAACTTGGGAGTCCCAAGGGCAAAAAAAAACAATTTCAATATTAAAAAAAGTTTTAAGTAGATCTCTTGTGAAATTTCGTCGTATAACATTAAATGCACATTTGTTAAAATTAAAATCAGACTTAACATAGCAGTCAAAAATAGTAAATTAAAGCTTATAAAAATTATTAAAGAGACTTTGGCTTCATCAAAGCCCAAGAGTGCGTCTCCCCTCATTTTTGTTTCCATTTTTAAATACAAAAAATTATTCCAATTCATTGTTCTACTTACATGTGACAAAATAACACAATAAACTCAATCGATAATAGGTATGGCACAATAGTTTTTGATGCTAAAAACATTGTAACTTGTTGAAATATCTAAGGAAGAGGAGTATTAAATAAACCTTCTTGTCTACGCATTTTCTTATACGTTTCTGATGTATCGATTATTCATTATTTCAATAATAGCAAATAATCAGCAATCCATTCACGGAAGAACTACGGAATATACTGTTACCATACAAAATCTGACCCATGTATGTTGTACATATTGGACTACTGAATAATATATTATCACACAATTTTGAATTCACTAAAAGTACTCTTTTCCTCATCATAAAAGTTCACAAACATGAAATGATATCCATAGTATAAAAGTTTAAACGAAGCTCAATCTTTTTTCAAGTTTGGTAAAATCAGAAGAGCAAGGACTCAAGCTTTACAAAAGCAACAAGAAAAAGAGAGACAAAAAAATTATTTACAACGACAAAGTACTAGTTTGAAGAGATTCATTAACATTGGTAACACAACGCGTAAATTATCTATATAGCCAGATGGCAATCCGACAAGAAAAGTGACTCACGTTCTGTAGCATCTACATCTGCTCTATTTCTATTTTGTTCTACCGCGATTTCACTCGTACTGTTCCCATTTATATCACCATTATTATTATTTTCTGATAGGAGAGGTTCAAGATTGGCTGAAATTTCTGGATCCTCGTGTAAAATATACACAGTTCTTCTCAGAGATTGAGAAGTTGATTGTTGTGGAGTTGCGTTTGCGGTCGACTGAGAAGTGCTGCCTAGATTTTCTAAAATGTCTTTAGGTGAGCTTGATGAGGAAGACGCACCAGCTGATGCCGAAGCAAGGTTTTCTTCGGAACAGTACGGTGGTGGTGGACCTTCTACAAAACCAAGAAGGAAAAATGAATGTTAATATTTGAAGATAGATTTGCCTTGTATTTTAAATGTATACATGCTTTCATGTAGTCGTGTATTTATTTTTAAATTCAATTACCACGGGGAGGGCTCCTGACAATTTCAGAATATGGAGGAGGATTTGCTGGTCGTCCTTGTACACCATGGTTGTCCTGAACAAATTGCACTCCGTTGTTTATATTGTAGGTGACAAGAAGACCTGATGCTGAAGACGCGGAAGTGTATGGTAAATTTCCTCCTATTGTGTTTTAGACAATCATGAATTATTTTGTAATGTAAATACAAGCTTGAATAATTTCTTTACAAACCTCCAGAGTGAAGAAAGAGGTTACCCCAAGAATCTTGTCTTTGAGAATTTTGTGTGGATTGATTCCAGTGAGGAGGGTAACGGGGCAAACTTGTACGTTTTAAATGGACTCTGCAGATCGCGATGACCAATACTGCGCACACGTTGTAAATATTATGTATAGAACTTTAATAAATATTAGCTTATATATACATATTACAATTCTCTTTTTCTACCTGTGATGATAAACATAAATGCCATTGCACAACCTAAAGATTAATAATTTTGTCACGTCAGTTAATAAGTAGCAGTTAATGAGGTAATACTAAATAAGTAGTAATCTTTGTCGTGTAAATATTTACTAACCGATCGTCGTGTAAATCGTTGTTTGAAGGAATCCCATGTCACTAAATTGCTGGGACTGCGATGTATATTGGCTAACATCAAGACTAAATTGAACTGAAATTCAGTTGATAAAAAAAGTATTTTAGTCTTAAATATAAAAGGATAATGTTACAAAATTCGGGATGAATCTCACTTGGTAAAAGTTGTTTACAACAACTTGGATTGACGCGAGTAGTGCAGTTGGGATCAACTTGACGTTCACAACACCAATGTCGGGATATGCATCTGATATTTAACAAGAAAATCACTTTCAATTGAAACTAAAAATTTTAATCAACGAAAGATATATTATAAGGTCAAAAAACCTACCTTCCATCTTCACATCTTAATTTCCCATCACAAGGGTTGAATATTCCTACATTATAAAAAAAATTGCTCAGATTATCCGCTAAATACACATATCATAAAATAATTGAATGACGCTAATATGAAAATTTCACATACCACAAACTGTAACACTCTCATCTGTAGCTTCCTTACAATCATTTCGTCCGTCACAAAGAAATCTTTTCTGTATACACTCTATAAATAATCCAAAAAAGGTAAAGTTGCAAAAATTCTCTTTCCAAAAAAGGTAATTAATTGCACACATTTCATTATAAAGCTAAGATTAAGTACCTCCGGTTGAGCAAGCAAAGAAATTCTCTCCGCAAGTGTTTTTCTTGGGCTTGACCGCAATTTTGACTGTACATAATTTCAAACATTCATTTTCATTAGAATAGGCAGCTTGAGTAAACTACTGACTATATTCAAGTAAATGTTTAATAAATGTTATCCAAATATTGTCGATGTAGAGAAGCAGATCATTTACCCTGAAATAAATAATTCAACAAATGGTCATTATTCCTTGCTTGTTGTGGAAGATGCAGATCAATTAATACAAGTTGAAAATATTATTGGGCTCACAGATTTGGAAGGCAGTGCAAGGCCGAAATTGGTATCTGTAAAACTGGTAGCGTCGCAAACATAGTCTCCCTGAAAAGGCAAATAGTACGAATTTAAGAGCACCTTTAAAGTAAAATAATTTTAGTTGTACACTGTTAAAAAATGAAATTAAGTTATCAAGAAAGTTTGTATGCTTATCAATAAAAAAAGAATAATTACCGAATCACTGTCTCTCAAATTGCTCACAATCAGCGTCAAAGAATTGGGTTCCTCAATAAAATTAATACGCTGCTTGCTAAAAAACCAATACAAAGGAGTTATTGTTTAAATGTCATTTCGACAAATAAACAACAAAAAATGCCTGTATTATTATATACCTATTCTGAGGGGCAAAAGGGAGATACCACGAGAGTTTGTAAACTTGATCATTACTACTAGTGGTAGTATGTTCCGCAGACACTGAACGATTTGTGACCTCATCGTCCTCATATGATTCGATAATACAGGTGAGATTTAGCGTTTCATCCGTCCGCTTCACAACAATATTTTGCTGGGCTGATCCTGTAATAATTGTTTTTGTTTTTTTTTGTAAATAAAAATGGTTTTTTGTATATTGTGTGTATTTATTTAAGTTTATGTAATTATTTAAGTTTATTTTTACCAGGCAGTGGTAGTATTACAAGACCGCGTCTTTGTTTTACATCGATCGGTTTCCGATGATTTAATTCTGAAAGATAGACAATGATTATTATATATTCTACAACTTGGTTACCTAGTCTTGATATATGCTATACAAAATAATAATTCAAAAATGATTTTTGGTAGGAATTTTATATTTACTGTCTCCAGGATTTCCACCATTGACAATTCCTTGAACGCCTGAAATTTTTAATAATTATTAGTGTTCTTTCTTAATAGACCTTTTACATGTCGGATAATGTAAATAAATATCTGTTTCTTACAACATATCATGTACGCTGACAGAAGAATGTGTCCAAAAAATTGATGAGTAGTCATTGTAATTTTGACTCTGGTATAACAAAGTCACAATAACTTTGGGAAAATATTTGTTTACACTTTACATTTCCGTTGACTCTCCAGACTACGACGGCCACCAAAGCCTCATAAAGTAGGTTAAAATATAACTGTGGTACTGTGTTCACAACCACGTTGAATTAAATTGTAACTTTCCTGCAAGTGGAAAATATAAAAGTTAATCTTTTAACAATCTTCAAACATTGAACATACGAAAAAATTACTATGAAGCTGTAGAGGCGCTCCGTAAATACCGTGATGGTGGGTGATTTTGACAGTAACTGGAATTAATCTGCAAGTAAGTTAACACACATTTGTAATTCTAAGTTTCACAAAAACATTGTTGTCTAATTGGGGAGGTCTTAGAATCTAAGCCTTAGAGATTACCAAAATATTTTGTCACTAGTCAGTCCAATTAAAATATCTCCCTTGTTATAAAGATGAAAACATCTGTACCACATACTCCGGAGTGAGAAAATAATTACAGTTAACTGGGCAAAGTTAACGCAGACCACGGCTTTGTTCCCAACAAAATAACATTGCAAGTTTCATATCATTGAAGAATTATCCTTTGAAGAAGACAGCGGAATATAATCGTTTCAATTTTTTGGCAGGACCAACGTGTGTAGTCTCGCGAGCACATTAGTTATCTTGTAGTGTTTAATTTTACTGTAGTATCTTATCAGGATGGCTCATCTCATCATCAACAACAATAATAATAAAAAGGAGAGTGAGGAACCATGGGTTGAACACCTAAGAAATTGGCTTCGATGGGACAAGGTAAAAAAACTTTTAAAGTCTTTTCTAGTCTGTAATATTTTGACATTTCAATTCATAAAATGTCAATATCAAAAGTCATTATAAAAATTCAATCAAATTGACAGTAGAATCAAAGAGTAAAGATACCCAAGAGTATTTTTAAATATCAAAGAAGAATTAATACATTGTCATATTGCCCTTGTGTAAAAATAATTATTTAATGTACACTTTTCAGTAGGTCAACTATGCGTTAATAATGTTTGACATGTCAGATTTTCAAAAACTCAAAACCCTAGACTTGATTTATATCGTCATATTGCACCATTTACATATCAAAAGTACAGCATTGAAGGTTTATTATTGTTTGTCATTTGGAAAGTTTTACAATCAGTATAAATAAGAATTTTGGGGGAAAATTCCACACAAGATAATTATATTCTCCAATATGATTTATCACATGAAGGGATTGAATTGAATGTACTAATCTAAATACAAGACAGTTTTTTTGCCCGTGTTTTTACTAGTTAAAGAGGCTATAGTTTTTTTATTGGAATTTCCAATTTGGAAACCTCTTTACTCTATAATAATTATAATTAGACCCTACTGACATAATCTGATGAAGGAATCAAACTTGTCTAACCAGATTTAAATGAGTGCTTCATCATCATATATTTGCATACATTTCATGTCAGTCTATATGTAATGGTGCTGTTGTATCAAATGAACGGTGGTCCAGATTCAATGTCATGCCTATTCTGTTTTCCAATTATTATGAAGAGATTATTAAATTCAACATTACGTAATACAGGATTTACATGAGTTGATGGACATTTAGCTGAAAAGAAAAAGATTAAGTATATCAGTTTGCTAGGATTTACAATTAAGGAACACGCTATGTGTTTTCCCAAAGTTTGTATATCTCTTTATTCTCCGTCTCCGCTTTTTGATATACACAATCAAATATGGATCAAGTATGGAGATGTATACAAAGTTAGAGTTGAAGGTTGTCATTGTGGAATCCACAATGTGGATACATGTCTAAAAGCATTAAATCTCTTTCTGTTCCATAAAACTCGTTGCACAATACTTAATTGAGAAGGGAAGAGAGAGAGAGCACTCTCCACACGCATGCAACCAGAGTATTTACAACATGACTTGTGTATGTCTTATAGCATCAACAAATAGTACATGTGATACAGCACTCTCTTAATGTGTACCATAATGTCAACAATTTTGTGAGATGACATATTTTTATCAAAATGTTTATACATTTTGAATCATGTTACAATCCTGCAGAGTATACAGTCCTAAAAATTGACAATTTAATAGAACTTGTACGAGTTTGCATATTATATTGTCATTATACAATCAAAATTAGTACATATCTAGAGATGATGAGATGAGACTCTTATCATGACAGACGATGAGAGGCGAGAGCCGTAAAAAGAACGTAACTTAATGCTGCATGCTAGTGTACATAGTAGTACATACACAGTAGAAATGTTTTGAATTCCGGTTGAAACTTTTACATTTCTTATTATATTTCTTTGCAGAATGAATCGACAAGAAATGAAATCATTGATCTGATAGGAAATGCAGGTACATATTGAAAATCTACTTATGTATTGTAATTGAATGGAACCTTTTCCAAATAATTTTGATTTCTTTAATAAGTATCCAAAGCCAAACTATCGTGTTTTACAGTAAGGCGTTGAATTAAAAGTTGTTTTTTCTTTATTCTGCTAATGCAGAAGAGCTGGACTCACGGCTTGGAAGCAGATTAAATTTTGGAACAGCGGGTCTGAGGGGGGAAATGGGGGCAGGCTTCTCAAAAATGAATGACTTGGTGATCATTCAAACTTCACAAGGTCTTTCTTCTTCTTCCAGTTCTCTTAGACATCATTGCATGCAGATTACATAGCAGTACCATATCATTTCGAGGTCCACTTATTCTTGTAAGCTTTTTCAAGGTCTGGCCACTTACGCTGATGAACTATTCCGTGATTGTAAAGATAAATCCATTGTTATCGGTTATGACGGACGCCACAATTCCAAAAGGTACTGCTCAGATTATTCAGTTTTTGGACTGCAAAAATACAACAGCATGTCATTATTTGTGTTGTACTTACGCCTCTTGAAAAATGCTGTTTCGCTTGTTTTTGAACTCTGCCAGCATTATTATTTTTTTTTGTGTTTTGAATGCACCCCAAGATTAGTTATTCATGCTGTCATCTTAAGATATTTCAAAATAGTTTGTACACTTTTTATAATTTTTCAGATTTGCAGAACTTGCTGCTTTGGCCATGATTGCGAAAAACTTCAAAGTTTATCTCTTCTCTCAAATTTGTCCCACACCTTTCGTATCATTTTCTGTAGTGCACTTCAATTGCTGTGCTGGTGTTATGGTCACAGCTTCTCATAATCCCAAAGAAGATAATGGCTACAAAGTATACTGGTCAAATGGAGCGCAGGTTAGAAAATTGTCCAGTTTTTTTCAATCTGTACATAGCTTGTTCTTATGACTGTCTTTCTGGAATTTGACAAGTCTTTTTTTATGTTGGATTATTAGATTATTAAACCTCATGACAAACAAATTCAGTCATCTATTCTGAAAAATTTGAGGCCATGGGAAGCAGCTTGGGAAGTGTCTAACTTACAAAGTACAAAACAAGTTGTGGACCCATTGAATGAAGTATGGGCTAAATATAATGAATTGTTGTTAAATCAATCGCTTGAGCATTTCCGTGACGTGAACCAAAAATCTTCAATTATCTTTACCTATACACCCATGCATGGTGTTGGTCTCAAGTATATGGAAAAAGCATTCCAATCAGTTTCACTAAAGGTACCATCATAATAAAGATATGGATTGCACAAATTTAGTCAATTCCTAAGTACGTTTACGTGTTCTCTTTATCATCTTGCTTTGTTTTTTTGTAATAATCTTTTCATACATTTGTTTCTTTGACAGCCCTTCGTACCCGTCATTGAGCAAATGGATCCCGATCCAGATTTCCCAACAGTACGATTTCCAAATCCAGAGGAAGGCAAGAGTGCACTTGAATTGTCTATACAGACAGCCGAACGAAATGGTAGTAACATAGTTTTAGCCAATGACCCTGATGCTGATCGACTAGCAGTAGCCGAAAAAACTAAAACGTAATAATACCTAAATACTTACAAGATGAAAGTTATGAGAAGCTCATGTTGTCACCATTCATAGTATTCATATTTGTTTTGACATGTTTAGAGGAACATGGAAAGTTTTTACTGGAAATGAACTAGGATCTCTTTTAGCATGGTGGACTTTTGAGTTGTTGAGTCAGCAAAATCCTGGTACACCCAAAGAAGGAAATGCAAAAACGTTTATGCTGTCGAGTGCCGTATCCACCAAGTTTGTTAAAACTCTTGCGGAGACAGAAGGGTTCGGTTTTGTCGTAAGTGCATTATTTCATATTAATCAGTGTTTGTTTCAAATAATTCGGAGTCTCAGGTTTCATCATGAATGTGCAATACGCATAATTGTCATTTTGTAGGAAACTTTAACTGGCTTTAAATGGATGGGAAATGAAGCTTATGATTTACTGAAGAAACAATGCCAAGTGGCCTTCGCCTTTGAGGAAGCGATCGGCTTTATGTGTGGAAGTGCTGTTTTGGACAAGGATGGGATTTCTGCTGGCGTTCGAGTTGCTGAAATGGCAAATTATCTCGCTACCCAAAACCTGACAATACAGGATAAACTTCACCAACTCTACGAAAAGTTAGTGACACGTAATCGAATCCCCGTTGCATAGTCAGTCCTTTATTATTCAGTGGATATTTTGAATAAGTAAATTTATTTCTATTTTAACTTGACAGATATGGATATTTCATTAGCCATACTTCCTACTACATTTGTCGAGATCCACACAAGATTGCGATAATCTTTGATGGCATTCGTAGTCGTTACAATTTGGAAGGTCCTTCGTATTTAATGCCGCCACCAAAGGTATGCTCGTTATAACATGTACACAATTCGTTTATTCTACTTTTTAAACCGAGAGATTAAAATTAAAATTATCTTATATTTTCTTAACAGTTCCAGAAAAGTGGGGGTACTGCTGGTGAACAGGTTGTTACAAGTGTCATTTCAATAAGAGATCTTACCGTTGGACTGGACACTGAACAGTCCGATAGAAAGCCCATTCTGCCAGTGTCGAAAAGTACTCAAATGATTACTTTAAAATTTGAGGATGGACTGATTCTCACCATTCGAGGTATTTAATTATTTGTCAAAAATGACTTGATAATTTTTCAACTCATTGATATTATTTTACAACTGTGGATTTTTTTACTCAACTTGTTAGCTAGCGGAACGGAACCCAAAATCAAATATTATGCTGAATTTGTGACGTCTGAGAGTTCCGAGTAAGTTTCAAATATGATTCCAATTATATTTAGGAATAGCCTATAAATCAAATTTTCATAATTTTGAACTAATTACTTGAAGGCGTTGGCCGACAGTGAAGCGTCAAGTGGAACAACAAATTAAAGAAATTGTGGAAGATCTTTTGGGGCAATATATTGACGACTTGACACCACAAATTTTGTGAGGTGATTTAGTATAAAGCTGTATGATCAAATGTATGTTTAGTCAAGAGATCTAAAAACCCTTAGATTAAAAAAATTGTATTCAGTAGCAGGGTACCCTGGTATCGTCTTTTGGAATATATACAATGTAGTGTATGTCATCTTATATACACTGTATGAAGGTAGACTACCGTAGAGATAATACTACTACTATAAAAATACAGTAGGAAAAAACAGTGTACTAAGCAATAGGCAAAAATATGTTTCGTCAGTTAGAAATTTTTGTGCCGATTTAAATGGTCATTGTAGGCTGCAAAGGAATTTTCAGCAGTGATAATACATACTGCCAATATGTTCAACAAAAGATGTTAACCGCATTAAATTCCTAATAGGATTTTCCTATCTTTAACATGAGTCTCCTTCACTCAAAAAATATCCGGTGCTTGTGACCACTCCTGGTACTTCCAGGTTACAGTATCCTGAGGATACTCAATTTTACTAGTGATTTGTGGTACTGTAAATATAAAGTCTGTTAAGTGTTAAACGTCACGGGTAAGATATTACAAACTGTCAGTTATCAAAGACTTAAGACTTGAACATTCTGTTGGAAGATTGATCAAAGAATAAACTGTATGGAATTCGAAAAAGAACAAAATACTTTTAAAAGAGTACTCTACTGTAATGCTAGAAACAAAGAGTTTGCAAAGCAGGGCTTGTGTATTTTAAAGTGGAAGGATGGTTGTACCTCCTTGGTCGGCGGATGAAATATATTGTGTGGTTGCAGATTTTGTTTGTTGTTTCTCTTTGTCTGTGTAGGTTACAGTGGAATTGTTTTCTAGTCGTCGAACAATTTTAAATATCTCTCTAGACGTACTACATATATTTTTAGACAAAGAAAACTTTTCAATCTTTGAAATGTAAAATCCAATAAATAGTGCATTTAAATTTCACAAAATATTTTTGGTAAGACTTCTTGAAGATTCTGTATCAGTTACATTTAGTGTGTAGTACACACACTTTGTACACATTATTATATAAAATTAGCGAATGATGCTAACGACAGGTACTGAATTCCTCGATAAACTATTTAATTATTGTAATCTGGATAGACTTAAATGTACAAAACAATAATATATGAGGAAGAGTATCGTATTCATTGTCAGGGATTGTTATATTAAATCCATCAATTCTTTTTTGTGTAGTGTAATGATCTATAATGACAAGTGTGTGTAAAGAAATATTTATACACGTATGCACTATTTTCCTACAAGAGTGAGTGTTTAATTTATCATTAATTAATGAACAAACACACAAAAAATGATACAGAGATTTTGAGATGCGCTGTTTGTTGCATACAGGGGCAATTTTATCTCTCTGGATAATCGACATACACTCTACATTACGTCATTCATTGTCGTTGACCTCACCGTTCACTAACTAGTAGTAAGTAGCATGTTAGACTAACATTGATAGTAGTAAGTATTTAGTGTACATGGAATACTCTCGTACGGTGCATAAAATAAAATAAAGAATTTAATGTGCTCAGTAATTTTTAAGACCGGTTATTTTTCCAAATATCTATAATGTGATTATTTTTTCACACACACACACATTGTAACATGCATAAAGTGCATCAGATTAGTGTGCTTGAAAGATTAAAAGTGGAGGAGGAGGGAGGGAATGACGCAAGTGTTAATTTTTAGCACATTATAATTACAATCTATTTTTATTTATTGGTTCAAAATTTTAAAATTTATAAGCATAATATCTATGTATGTAGCACTCATTTTATTTATACTTTATGTACATGGAAATTATTTTGTTCTGCAGAACCTGGAATAGATCTTATTTATTATTTGATGATTAAAAATGCCACCGAGTTCAAATCAACTGCCTGTGACAGCTGTGAGAATTTATTTGACAACTTATTTTCATTTAAATATCTATAATAGGGTGGAGTTTAAGATTAGAGTAGCGACCCAATTTGTTTGCATTATTATTAAGTATGACCACTGGTGAGCCATCTTTAATAAGGTTCCTTATTGTACAATATGAAAATTTATTTTATTAGGTGTCCCCAACGGTTGTGTATCATTTGGACACCTAGACAACTGGACAAATAGTTAATTGGACACTTTAACACTTGGCCACATTTGAATTTAGACACCCAACAATTGGTCACATTTATAATTCGACACCCAACATTTGGTCAACCAGGGTTCAATGTACATTATCACTATGACAACTTTTGTTGATTTTGCATACTGCGTATAGAATAAATGACATGTATTACTTACATGTCATTTTTAAATTACATTATTTGATCGGTCCTGAAT